>UCOH01004867.1:0-53979 GCA_900474275.1 Synergus japonicus
TATATATATATATATATATATATATGTATAGATATATATGTTTGCGAGGACAGAAATAGTCTTAAACCGCTTCAAGTCAAAAATATCCTCTCTGGTTCATCTATCGTCGAATGGTTGCAATGAGAAGCATAAGATTTCCTTTCTTCATATGAGTTTCCACGGTCAGTCATAATTAAGGCACTTTTGTTTACTGTTCTCTGGAATTTCTTGTCATTTCTCAAGATTTCACTCACAAACTCAATGGAATTTTCCTACCTCAATGCTCAACGTTATTGCATTCAATGCACATGCATTAAATGCAATTACACGCAGCATACTTGAATTCTATGCTATTAATACAAAATTTCAAATTGAAGGGAAATTTTCTCATTAGGCTTATTCTTCCATTTTTTACATTCATTTTCAATTTAAATGGTTCTTTAAGGTTTTAATATCATTTTTATTCAATCTATATATGCTGTACAGAAAGACAATTATAAAATAGTGAAATTATACAAATAATTTTATTAAATTAATTGATGATTGATACGAGTACTATATGTATACATAAATCTTGCTTGATTGAGCGTTTAATTAGAGATATTGAGAAATTACTTGGGTTACCAAGTGGGTCTATACGTGTAATCAAACACCAAGGAGTTAATTAATTCCAAGTTTACCTAATCAGTTGTATTTGTTTATTATTAAATTGGTGCGTGCCTCAACAATATTTTTAGCCAGTTTTGAAATTTTGGGAACACTAATTGCATAAAAGGTAATAAAAATGGAAATATTAAATAATATTAAATAATGTTTATACATTAAATTAATTGTGTTATATTTTCCTCTAATATCAAGAATTGGCGGTTTTTATATGTCAAAATCGACTCTTTCTCAAGAGATAGTCAAACATTAATCCCTAAAGCTCACATCCTCCAAAACCTCAATTATCCCAACTCTCAGAATAAGCCTTCAATTCCTGACGTATTCAATCCTCTGAGTTTCAATTACTAAAATATCCCACCACACATTTTTTTAATTTACCTGAAAAGGATGTTACACTTGAATGATATCAGTTAACAAAATTTATAGAAACCGATAAAAACGTAGAATTGCATTAAAATTGGCATTAATTTTCATTTTCTGGTAAATTATAGTTAAAAATCTATTCCAAACAACTATACGAATCTTTAAATTACAAAACATGTATCCTTTTGATTTATTTCGAAATTCAAGATTTTTTTTGCTACGGAGAATATTCCCTTTATATATCAAGAAATCCAGTGGATATTATTCAAGAAAAATAAATACAATTTTTTGTTTTCATAAGATTTTTCTGCCTCTACTTTGTATTTTCCAAAATCAAAAACTGAGACAATTGATTTGCATACCTAAAACGGTCTAGAGGAAACTTTAAACAATTTTTTGACTTTCAAAAATCACAAGAAGACATTAGAGGAAAAAAAAAATTTGAGCGGGAAAAAATTGGGAGAAAAACGGGAATTATAATTTTCCTGATCACTAGATATCCTGAATATTGTCATGAAGTTGTTCAACTCCTGTTTTTTTTTTTTTCTCACGGGAGTTCACTCCTCCCAAAATTAAATATTTTCCTTCCCTTTCTTTTGATGCGCGACTATTTCTTTTCGTTGTCCGCGGAATCGTTGAACTTTCGCGAGAAATTTTTTGTTTTCTTCTGTGTTGCACTTCCTGGCGAGTCAGTTCATGAAAGACAGGCCGCCGGATTCGTCGGCTGGCGGGTGATAGGGCGCGAAGAATTGGAAAGTTGCCAGGGCCGTACACACCGAGCACCTCCGAGTTTTCACGACGTCCGATCTAGCGGCGTCGCGACGCCTTGCGACGCTCAGTATCTCGTGAAAAGCTTCGCGGTGTTGCGGATCGTCTCTCGCAAGTGTAATTCGATAAGCTTACTCGTGAATGCGGTACGATTAATTCTTGATAATAATATGCCATGTGCGATTCAGAATTTTAGGACTATTGAATATCAAAAGTGATTTTATTTTGGCGAAAGGTGTGTTTTTTTCCGATGGTATTATTAGAATAAGAATTTATTTCAAAGGCGCTCGAATCTCCCGCTTTTCAAACTTTCCATCTGCGTTGCGTTTCATCGAATTTTAATCTGCAAAGGAATTGTCATTGTTTATTAATTTTATCTAGAATTTTTGTTCTATAGAAAAAAAGAAGATATTTATTTTATAAATATAAATATTTAAGAAAGTTTTTTCGAGTTTAAAAAAAAATAAAATTATTTTAAAATCATATAAAGACTAATGGATTCTTTTCGATTCGGAATTTTTAAATGGATTTTCTGAAATATTACTTTATTGATAGATATTTCCTTTTTAAATTTACGTAATTATATTGTAAAGTGGAATATATTATTTGTTATGCATTGGAAAAAAGTAGTGAATTTTAAATGAGACACACTGAAGCTGAAGCTGATTATTAAAATTTTTATGCGAAAAGGTATATCGTTTGCCAATTAGCCAATTAAAAGTAAATGTTTACCAGGAAATTCTACACCAAGCTGCTTTACATAATGCTTTAATTTTTCTAGTTTTAGCAATAAAATATTCCTTTTGGCAAATGAAACTCTCTAATTAAAATTCTCTTCGTTTGTGGCATTCGAAATTAAGAATAATTGTCTACAATGCTTTTGACAATTTTAAAATGTTTAATAGCAAATTATTTGTATGTTTCAGAAAACGACTATATTCTCGTCATATTTTTTGAAGAAAGAAGATCACTTCTCGTTATTAGTTACTGTCTACAAAAGTACTATAAAAATTGATGACAAATGGATACTAAGCGAGCACTTATTCCTTTGATCTTATTCTCCCGTGAGAGAAAATAAGGATCAACAATAAAAATATCAAGAATATCAAGGATATTCATAAGCTTCGTTTTAAAAGTGTTCATATTAGAAAATCTTGGAAGATCGTTTCAAGCTCAGGAATTTTCTATTTTGAATCAGTGATAGTTCGAGTACTTTTTAAAAGATTGTTTTTTCAATTTTTGTTTTAAAGTTTGTTTCGCGTTTCAAGAAAAAAAAAAGCAGTGTTAATTGAAATAAGAGTAAAGAGTGTTTACTTTATAGATAGAGAAAAATTATATTGACTTAAATAAAGGAATATAAGCTGCCGAGAAAAGTCTTCCAGTTGATTATGGCTGAAGAAACTCCTCGAAGGAAAACTCGATCAGCTTCAATTTGCGCTCCAGGATTTTCGAGCATGGAAAAAATGATCGATTCTATGCCACCTTCCGGTATAAAGGAAAAAGAAAGAGAAAGGGATAGCGGAAGTGGTACACCGGAAAGCAGCACCCCGACTAGAAAACGTAGACCTGCTACCAGGTCTCAAAGTGCAAGAGACACTGGTGGAGGCAAAAGTATTCGACGAAGAGCTGCAGCTCAAGGTAATTTATTTGCAATTTTTTCAAATTTCCTGCGAGTTTTCCAGGAAATGCTACTTACAGTAGTTTTATAGAGTCTTTATTTTCATTCGCATTTTTAATTTAATAACGTCTTCATGTTCCTTGGAGTAGAAATTATTAGCAAATAAAATAATACGAGCTTTATTAAAAATTCAAATAAACTCGTCTATGAAGATGGTCAGCTTTCTGCAAATTTGAAGAACAATTTTTATAAACGACAGAAATAATTATCAAGATTTCAAATAGCAAAGAGTGAAAATTTAGAAAATGTTTGCTTTATAAAGTATTATGAAATTTTTAATTAATGATGGTAAAATGTCTCCTTTGTAGGTATAATCTATTATTTAATTCACGGAAAAATGTTGTATAAAGCTGATTTTGTCTACCCCTTCAGTGATCCGTCAGTTTCTAGCGTGCGAGATTGTATATCCTATATTTTATATTTCCCATCTCAAGAGCGGTGAACTTTAAACGTCAGAGGCACGAGACTTGCAAGATAATCTCAAATGTTTTACGCACTAGGATTAGGTTTGCATATTTACCCTTGACAAGTGTCGCTTAACTTGTTTTCCAAAGCTAAAGCTTTACTTTTTGTATTTTCCCTTATAAATATTCTTCATCATTAGAATTTCATATTTCATTTCTCACGATTCATGAGTGTTAAAAGCATTTAAAAATAAATCACAGAGTTAAAATGCTGCAAAAAATCAATTAATATGTAAGTCTATAGAATTCTAATACATAGGACAATGTTATGTAAATATTGAAAAGAAAATAGAGAAAGAAAAGTCATTTCTATAAAGTGATATGATATTTTCAGTAGGGACTCCATAAGCATATGTAATAAAGTTGAAAACATAACAGATTATGGAATGTCAATACAGAATGGAATACATAGAATCCTTGTGTTATAAAAATATTAAAACTTTGTTTAAACAGATTCGTACACATGATGTTGTACCTTTTACGAAAGAGGTTGTTTAAACAGGAAACTTTCCAGATTAGATTACGTATTTAGTTTCTAAACTAACAACGCAAAATGCAAACAGACAGCCATCTGACGTTTCCACAAATAGCTAATTGTTCTTTATTCCGCTCTTTTTACAATTAAAGTTTCTACTGTGCAATTTAGATTAATTTTTAATTAAAATGTTCGTTCCGAAAAGTAGTTCAATTAGGGGAGGGTTAAATTGAAAACGATTAACAATAATTACGCTACTGTCCTTTGCCTCAAAGATACAACTTTTCAGAGCGTGATTTGGTTTTGAAAATAGATAAATGTCTCGCTTTTGAAACTTTTTATTATATTTTTTATGAATTTTTAACTATTTCGTAATTTCTACTCAAACAATATCTTTCACGATGTAATATTTTAAATATCTAAAATTTTGCTTTTCATCAATCATACTTTGTTGTGCAAAGTATGGAAAATGTGACAACAAGTAGTTATGAGCAGTTATAGTCAGACTAGTATGAATGATTTGAAATCATTGATTGTATCTGAAATCAGTTAGAAGAATCTTCTAAATGAAAATTATTAAAAGTAATTAATAAATATAAAAATGACTTGAAAATGTAAAGGAGATTGTAAAATACCATTTCCATAAAGGATAAAATTACTTTGAATAAACAATAGAGTGGGTTGTTGTTTTGTTTGACTGTTGGAACTATTTACTTGGTGGTAGCAATCAAATTTCCAAGTGCATGTGAAATTAATGAACATGGACATGAACAATATATTGACTCACGATGAGGACAAATAAATGATTGGTCAATGAATTTTAATGAATAGACAAGCAATAATCATGATTATTATTTCACATGATTTGTAGCAGCAGCTCAACATCATTATCATCATGAACCAACGATGAAATCTGCTCATTGCAGCAGTGAACCCAGGCTCAATGAAAATGACATTAGTCCCGGATTTAGGCGGCGTGGAAGCAGGAGGGGACAAAGTATGCATCACACTCATCACAGGAAGAGTAATGCGTTTCTTGATGTTCCGAACGTTTCTGTACAACTACCTCAGAGAGAAGAAGGCGAAGATGAGGACAGTTATAGACTCAGAAGTTTCAGTCTCACCAGCAAAGGTAAGTCCTTCATTTTAAACTCCATAAAAAAAGTAGTCAATGCGAGCGAAGGATAAGATGATTTCGACTGGTGAAAATTATTTTGAAGAATAGACAGGAATGAACTTAATGCTCAAATCTACCTAAGAGGATTTGCGGAAAAAAAAGATCATAAATGATGTGTGGAGAGGAAAAGTGGGATGTAATGCCGGAATTTTCCATTCTCGCTTTTCGGATTGACGGATTTGAGAAACATTTGAAAGCACTTGAATATTTAAAACTTAACTTCACATTTGAAATGCGATGTAAAATAGTTGGGATGAATCCTAGGTAGTTGAGGTGATTATTAAATTTCAGGGGATATTTGTTGAGTTAGGAGAATATTGGAATTTGGCACTAATGATAGCAGATTGTCTGTATTAATGCAGAATATAATGATATCTGACGATTGATGATTTTGATTACGAATGCGGTCTATATGCTGTCGACCAATTGGATTATGAGCCTGTAATCCGTTTAAACTGATAAATTATTGCACCTCAACTATTTTCTTACTTCAGTGAATATTTTCCTAATTTAAAATTGGTTGTATTTAAAATTGGGACATTTTGGAAACTTTTGATACTCTTTGGTTTTACTTTCTTTTAAAGTTTTGAAATATCTGGTCGACACCATAGAGTGGAGGAATACGACGTCACTTTGGATGACTTGTTCTGAGTGTGCACCATCCTTCGGTGGTGAGCCAGAAATACATTTGCGAAAGAGAAGCTTGAGATAAGCAAAAATAGAGTACCTGTTAGTGGTGCAATGACGTCCAACCTAGTCACTCCCAAGTAGTTTATCGCAAGAGTGTAGTTCGTCTACAGGACCAAACTTTTGGGTAGTGTAAAAGTTGAAAATGAGAATATGGAAAACGTTAGAGCTTCAAGAGTTGAATGAACAGAGATGTGGGCTCTACATCCTTTCTGAGATGAAAAAGTTTCGTATGGGACTTTTTCCCATTTGTGCTCATTTGCGTAGACTTGTACTCTGTTCTATCTATTCACTCTATAATGACTCTCAATTCAAATTCAAATTCTACTTTCAAACTTTATTTTTTGAAAAATTGCATACATTGAGTCTGAAAAGGTTCTGAATTCCCTACTCTCTAAAGTTGAATCAGTCAAATTCCACTGATTTTCAGTGATTCTTTTCTCACGATTTTAATCAGTGAAAATTCACTGAGAATCAGTCAAAAGTCACTGAAATATTCAGTAATCGTCACTAAACTACTAAATATTTCAGTGACTTTTCCCTGATTTCCAGTAGATTATTCACTAATTAAAATCGTGAGAAAAGAGTCACTGAAAATTAGTGGAATTTGACTGGTAATCAATTAAATTTCACTGATTCAAGTTTAGAGAGTAAACTTGAATTACCGATAAATCAATGAAATTTCACTAATCAGAAGGAGAGATTAACTTTTATAGTTTACAAATTTTGTAAATAGTCTTATCTATTTTTTGATATTTACCGATCCAACTTTTTTAAATTCTAATCCTCGAATTGTTATTGATAGAAATAATATATGGTAAGTTAAGTTCAGAAGTTTTAAAATTAGACTGCATTAGAAATTTATTATACGAATTTTCGAAGCTCTTATTTTTCTTAGATTATTCTACTGATCAGATATTTCCTCGTAGGATTCATAAATCATCGAGATTCTTCGAATCCTTTGTGCGAGCTTATTTTAGAGAAGAAAAAAGCAAAAAGAAAAAGAAAACCCATAATATCGTTATACCCAGAACGTGTGTAGAATATTACTCGCAGATTTTCATAATTTCCAGGTTTTTGTTCTACCTTTTTATTCATTTTTGCTTTTACGTCATTTGTGGTATGGAATGCAGTAAATTAAAGCTGCGTGTGGTTATCTCGTTTCAGTTGATAGAAGTCGGAAAAATACTATCGAGAGAAGTATTCCGGTTTTAATTGGAAAATTGGAAAATTGAAAAAATAGCTTTAAATTTCGATGACCTTATATTCCTTTTTTTCGTCTATTATTTATTTATTTCTTTTTACACAGTTCTTTAACGTTTTTAAATATGAAATTGACTTCGGTGCACTTTTTCAACAAAAAAAAAATTAAATTAAATTAAAGAAGAAAAAATAATTTGTAAGAAATGCAGAATGATATTTGTAATGCTTCAGGGTATATCACACTGTAAATATTTACGTGCAACTACAGCGCTAAGTAGGAAAGGTTGAAGTTCCTTGCAAATCAAATCTGAACGTGCCCGAAGGCTTTCAGCTTAGGAAGCTTAATAACTTGGAAAGTAAATTCTGGAAAATTGAATGTGTCAAGACAATCTTGAAGCATTATCTCATTTTTGCCATAAAAATTTCACTCAGGAAAATTATTTGTCCCAAAATTGTATAAATTTAATTGTTACTATTTCATTCATACAATATTTAACTATGTGAATGCAAAATTCTATATATATATATATATGTTTTTTGAATGAATGCCACTTAAATTCTGGATTCAATTCCCGAAATTTGAATTAGTGAAAAGAATGTAAAGGATTAAAGAATATTTAAAAAGTGAATATAGCTGAAAACTGAGCAGAGTTATTTTTTGAATTGCAATAATTAACAAGATTAAAATATAATGAATGAGAATTTCTGTTTTTAAATTGTCGCGCAAGGTGGAATTATTATAGGAATATTCTCACGGAAGAGGACTCTTCTGTTGGTTTAAAATGGGTCGCTGTATCTCAAAATAGATAGGCGTGTTTCGGAAACAGGCTACATTGAAATTGAATCTCTCATAGTAAGTTTAAATTTCCAATGGGCTGAACGAATGTGAATCCTCTGATTTCAGAACTTCGTGGTTCTCGGGGTTTTTGTAGTGATTTTCAATCGCAATTTAAAAATCTTTGAGAAAAAATAAAAATGAAAATATTACGTAGAAAGAAATTGTTTGATGTTAATTCAATTAACTAGCTTTGAAAAACAGTGTTTATAAAGTATGCGAAGCGAGATAATCATTTGTTTTTCAGTAAACAGCAATTTTCCTCAATGTAGCTCACGTGAAATGAAACTATGTAAAATCTGGTTTAAATTATTGTAGAGCTTTTTTGCGAAATTGTCTCTCTGTTTCGATATTTTTATCAGTAATTAAATGGGATTTATTAGCCTCAGGCTGATACGATCATGGTTTCCTGGCATCAGTGGGATTATTCCTGACAAATCTTTGGATGCGATTATTGTGTTAATACCTAAAAACAATGACTAATTCTGTCTGTGGGAGCTTTGCAATAGCAGAAATTGTACTAAATCAATGCAAAGTGAATAATGTTGTTATTTTTGTTTCACTAGTCACGTTCTCTGCGACTATTATTACATTTCGAAACACGTCTTCAAATATATCGTTAATGGTTTTCCGCTTTCATTGTTACCCTTGGGATTTAATTTAATCAAGTAATCCAAATTACAACAAATGTTTTTGCATATTACAAATTCATAATTTATCTTTACACTTCATCTGAAATAAAAAGCACAATTTATTCAAATAGTTTTAGATTGAAAACGAAACGAAAACTTGGAAAATAAGAGAAAATTGTTTATCTGAGGTTTTGCTTTCTCTTCATTTGAGATCTGTGAGTCACTTGTGCATAGAGTCAAGTTGCCAGCATATATGAATCCGACCACCTGTTACTTGAATTCACGAAAATTGGATCACTTGCCAGTTTGTTCATATTCCTGGTACGAAACCTTACTTCACTTTTTTCCAATTAAGTTTTTAATGTAATTAAGCATAAAACATAGACACGTAATAATTGGTCATTTGTTTAATCGAATGCATTTTCATTTCAATTGACGAAAACCTACTTCAGTTTTTGAAATATGGTTTCTTCAATTTGTAATAACGCTTGACTTGAAATTCTGCAATTCTTTCAGTTTCAATTTTATATTATCCTCAATTTCTGTTCTACTTTTAATTCAGATTTTTTTGTGACTCATTCGCTTATAATTTCGTTGAAAGAAATATGAACACTCCAGATGGTTTGGGCATGTGTAATCATCTATTCTACAAGAATATTCGACCAACATTTTGTTCCAGAATATTGAGATACTCGTAGAAAATGTTTCAGATTATGAGTAAAGGTATTAAATAATTTCCACATTATTTTGACCTTAATTTTCCGTAATCTTGAAACTTTGGTAAATCCGAATCAAGGGTCTGGAGTAATATTCGCAATAAAAAAAGACTTCAAGCCTCAGAAGTGTGTTTTGAAACCTGAAAAGCATTCTTAAGTTTTAAGGGAAAGCTTAAAAAAATTTTCTCAGTATTTAGACAAGGGAGCCCCATCTTATTAGAGTTTTTTTTATTGATTGGGGAAAGTATGTCAAGAGAAGACAGAAGAAATTTCTTTTCCTAAATAAACATACAATACACGTATCCTCTATAATTAATATTTCAGTTTTTATATTAAAGATAACATTGCAAATATAATTTACTTTTTCTTGACTCTACACCTACCAATATTTATAATAAATTTTGTCTGCGTTGTTACTGTTGTGTCTGTACAGTGTACAAAAACTCGTTTTTTTTTCTTTCGATAAAAATATCGAGGCTACTCTCACTGCTGAGCTGCCTTCAACCGTAAATTCCATAAATAGTATCAAAGTGATCAACCACTATAAGTAGATTTTCAATGTGGAACCTATTTTTTCGTTTGTTAATATTAGCGCTCATTTGTTCAAAAAGTTGATAATAAAAAGTAAACGTGTCAGTTTTATGATTGAATATTTTTATAGGCATTTGTAACTTTGAAGTTCGGAAAATGCGAAAAAGTAAATGAAGAAAAGTTATAGCCAATAAACCAGAGAGAGAATTCATTAAAAACAATTTTCCCATGAAAGGAATTCTTATAATGTTTATGTAAGGTTCTTGAGTCCCTGAAATTAAAAAGGTGATAATAGCATTTTTGTATTCTCCATGCATTTCATTCTGCCCTTTTCTGCTTTAGTAGCTCACCCTTTTCTCATGCATTCATCCGTGCTTTGACTTACCCCGACGATGATAAGCACTCAACCATCACAAGGTCGTGGAAAGGGTCAGGGATCAAAAGCTATTAAACAATAAAAAAAATCTATATTTCAGTTCTGAATTATAATTTTCAGATGGATTAATTCTACCTCAACGAAAAGAAATACGCATTCTTTATTTTTGAGTAATGTAGATTCTGTTACTTAATTTGACTGACTAAAAAATTGCTTGTGAATTCGGCACGCAACTCATAATTTCATAATAAAAAAAAATAGTTAAAGTTATTTTAGCAATCTGAAGGAGAAACGTAACATATTTAAGAAAATATACTGACAATGAGATGTCTTGGGAATTTCTGTTTATGAATGTAATGATCCTATATGAAAGATCATAAGATATTTCTCGCGTTTTAAAATAATTTTCCGAGCTATTTTCGTTCTTTCGAGTTATTTCAGTTCTTCCCACTTGGACATTAACCTACTCATTCGTATACGAAGTAATGGGAATATAGGAATGCATTTTGAAGTTAAAAATCTCGTAAAATAATGTTACAGCTCTAGCAATGAAGTTGTAAAATTTACAAAGGGATATTATCAAGAGAGATCGTAAAGGAAATGCAGAAAATTCTCTTTAAAAAAAAAATTCTTCTTTACGAGGGTTTTAATTGTCGAGTAAAAAATGACCTATATTTCCAAATATAGGTCATTTATATTCTTGGACATTATTAAAACTATTTATGACTATTTCTACGTCACTTTATTTTTAATCAGTGAAAACTACTTTTACGCATAGAGTGAGGAAGACAGTTTTCAAAAGTGTTCTTTTATATAATTTCTCGAGCTGATTACTTGGTTGAGTACACAAAGTTGAATTGTATATATGTAAGTAGTTCCGAGAAGCTTGAAAATGTCAGGTTCAGCGAACCTTAAGCAAAGACTCATTTTGATTCAAATAAAGATGCCGTCAGTGTATCTGCGTGCTTACAACTGGTTATGAAAGCGCGTGTTATTGAAAATATTTGAAGGAAAAAGTCCTGGAAAATATATAAGTGGAATTTAATTAAACCAGTCGGCCATGAAATTCAACTATCTTTTCAAATATTTATAAAGTCGAGTATAAAGTTCTGTATACATTACAGTGTTAGATATAGAAAGCATAATTGTTTGTAGATTAAAATTCTAGGATTCAACAATCATTCAAAAAAACCTTTTCAATTTGCTGCAGACTTAGAATTTAATAACATCATTTGTATACAATTTTCAAGAGATTTTTCTGCTTCAAATTGTAGAGTCGTAATAAAGCATTGAGTCTTAAGTATTTAAGTTAGGAAATATTTCTCAACGATGGTTTCTTCGAGAAAGGACATTTTTCTAGTTAGTTTTATTTTTCTTGAGGAAACTTTTTTTTATTAGTTTATTTTTCATGGATGCACGTAAAAAAGTAATATCCTATGTAGAGAAATTTATGTAACCATATTTTCACTGTGAAAATATTCTAGAAGGAAAATTGTTGAATTTTTAAATTTTTAAACCCTCATAATTGACCAAAATTTGCAAATTGACTGTGGCTATCGATTCTGTGGCTAACAGCATCGTTTAATAATGCGACAAGTTCATAAACATAACGACATGACCTGCCTTCGAAGCCTTATATACGAAAGTCTAGCACGTTAATATCACTAATTATGCCGTGTAATTAAAATCGTTACGAGGTATGCATAGAATTTCTACTCTCGTAGGGAATTCATAAACAGCTCATTGTGTTACGTTAGTCACGCGAAATCGCACATTTATTTTCGCGACATAAAATATAATTCTGCGAAAAAAATGTTTCAATTTTACCTTATTTTCTCTTTTTTCATTCCTGAGACGTGTAAAATATAGCTTTTTAATGAAAAGTGTTTCATTATTAATGAAATAAAAAGAGCTACATTTTTGAATATTAATAAAACATAAAATAAAACTGGATGGTTCAGTTTTCAAATATTTTCGAATGTTCAGCTTTATAAACATTGCCATGTTGATTTTGTAAATTCCCTGAAGGACATTTAATTTTATTGCCTGAGGTAACTTATCCTTAGTCAATATTCCATATTTATACATATAGAAATTATCTACCTAAGGGCAAATACTCCAGGGTAAATAATTTTACCTATCGATATGCGTGGCACGTTACAATATTCTAGAGTAGTAATCCTAACTGTACCCTGACTTATATGGATCGCATCACTTTATGGGAATCAGTTCATGCTTAAAGTGAGAAGCCTATAAACTTGAATGGTCTCCATTTCGGAAATTAATTGCATCCATAAAAACCTTGTTCTTTGATTTCTTAATTTAATTTTACTAATGCTATTTTCTCATTTCTCAAAGTTAAGGTATTAATATTAATCAATATTAATATTCATTTAGTTTTAATAATGCAATTCAATAAAAAATTCGAAAGGGATTTCTGATCTTATTTCGATTGATGAGAATTTTATCACTTGTTTTATGGGTAATTAAGCCTTATCTTAATGTTAGAAAAATTCATTTTTAGTAAAAAAGTAGACAAAATACAATAGAAAAAAGATGTTTTAGGATTACAACTTTTAAGAGAAAAACGTAAGAGAAAAACAAGTAAACTAATGACGGAAGAATGAATAAATAATAGGAAAACAGTTTCCTATTACTTTAGAATTATATTAAAATTGAGTTATTCCTAGAATAATTTTCTTTTCTGTATATTTTCTTGCTTCGAATAGAGAGGATAAATTAATTTTCTCTAAAATTCAAAGCACGTGGCTGAAGCTTTAATTTCAGCGTGAGCGAAACAGAACAAAAGTTAATGGATTTTTAATTTACGTTAATATTGTAGAAAATTTATTGTGTTCTACTAAACTATAATTAAATAAAAACGGTCATTTGGATTCAGTGTAATCAAAAAGACAATTTGCTACAAGCAATAAAAGTCAAGTAATCAAGGATTCTCGGAATACAGAGGCGAACATATAAAGAACATTTCACACATCATGAAAACTTGATTCAATTACAAATAGCTTATTCTTTTTTCCAATCTTATTCTTTTTTTTTATCTCTATACATATATATATTTCATGAATATTTTTTCATACTGTTATAAATGGAGAGCAATCATATTTCAATGTTTAAAAGTTAAAAAGCATATTTGACTGTTTGAAATGTCATAAAAATTTCTAAATTCGAAAGATATGAATTTCATATTAAATGCTTTTAACGTGGAGGGTACGCTTCATAAATTTTTATTTTGCACATCAAAAGTATTTGTAGGTTGCTCTTAACACCTGGGTAATAAAAGAAAAATTTCTCATGTCTAATTCAGAAGAAAAGTGATAGATCTCCGTGGAAAGCTTTAGAATGTATACGAACATCGATTCATAAACTTGAGCATAATGCCCTTGAGTCTCTCGCGATGAGGATTGAGGGTGGTTGCCTTCAGGAAAATATCCTGGAACTTAGGTACACTCGTACAGTCAAAATAACGTTATGGCAGTATGAACGATGCCATGGCTGTGTTAGCCTTGCTAGAATTCCTTTGAATTTTCCATTGGAAAAAAGATTAAGATGAAAACCACTCTGGCTTTCAGTAGCACTTAATGCTTTTAATGCAATACGAGAAAAGGAGACAAATCATCTAGAAAAGAGAAAATAGCAGATAGAATTCTACCAATAAACAAAACTTGCATTACTCCGTCATTTTTTTATTGCAAGAAAAGTTACTTTGAAATTAATAAGGAAGACAGGTATTTATAAGTTTTTTATTTGATGCATATCTTCCTGACTACATGATTTTCGAAAAATTATGATTTCGAAATCTTCTCTTTTGTCCTTTGATGAAACCGTAATTCAGCTATAATTCAATTTGCATCTAGTCCTTGAAATGACAGCGTCAAGTTTCATCATCTGTCAAAGGTTTCTGGTAATTTAATCCCAGCTCTGTCAAGGGCAGAGTCTGTTTCGTTAATAATCATGCAAATGTTGGATCTAACTATCTTTTCAACAAAATGTAAGACATTAATTTACTGATGCTCACGCGAAAGTTTCATTCACTTCATAAAATTGTATTCCTAAAATTAATTTTTGACGATACACAAGCTGTTCTTCCCTCTTGAATTTCCAGAAATGTATTGTCACGAGGGAAATCTGGTAGGTGAAATTGGGGTAAAGACTTTTGTGGAGAAAGAAGTTCTTTTTATGAAATGTGCATCCAGACCAAAAATCACAGTAACGGATCGTAAGGTTTTCTGATTCAAAATGTTTTGTGATGGGAAACAAAAGATTTCCAGCCTTGAAAATTTCATGTTATTTCGTTAAAACACGAAACACGATCCGAGTGCTTCTTGAAATCGTTGACAGTCAGAATTGCTTTTGACGTTAACAAGAAGTCGAACTTTTATCCGAAACAAATTGAGGTTGACATAAATTCGTTTAGAGATTTTTTGTATATGTGACGTGGATGGACGAGTGTGAAATTTTATTCTGAAAAATAAGATGTCATCTATTTTCCCCAAAAAAAGTGAATACAAAATTAAAAACAGTATTTTTTGTAAAAATAATTATCTATTTAATGTATTCAATAATTCTCTGCAGCGAAAGGAGATGTTAGTTTATTGTCGATCTACATAATATTGAAATTTAGTAAAAACATCCATCAAATTGTAAGATAACATTTCGTGAAACGTTTTCCACTTCCTCTAATTCAAGAGAATGCGGAAAGCTCCTTGAAAATCTACTTTAAAAAAAGAAGAGGCGCTTTTAGAAATTGGTAGCTTTTAGAAAAGAAGGTCCAAGTGGATCACAAATGCAAAAGGGGAGAGCAAAAGGAAGTTCTAATCAAGCAGGGGAGGTGTAACTGAAAGAAAGCTTATCTCAGTTTTTTTTATTTTCGTCGTCTTCTTATTCAAACTCATCTTGCTAATTTATATAAAAACTGCTTTGCATAATTATTTCCAAATAATAAACAACTTGTTTCAATGTAATGTTCTCATTTCTAATAAAATTTACTTCTTAACAAAAGCTAGACTTATTTTTTATTTTCTTATAATGTCTCTTGAAACTTGTCTCGTGAGCGTATAAGATTCAGGGGTAATTTCTAGGCATGTCGAGTATGTAATGTAAACTGATCCCTCTTTGAGGGCAAAACCCTTTGAGATACAAATTAGTAAATAGCACACTTACTCGAGTTGTGAAACAAGTATTATAATAATCCCACTGGGAATTCATTGTCCCCTGAATAATAAACTTTGTATCTACTGTTCAAATTAGTATGCTAATTCTAATTAAATGAAAGGAGAAACTAATAATAATACAGATTGTTGACAAATTATTCATTGAAAAAAGATGTGAGTTGAATCTGAATACAAATTTTAATGTAATTTCCGTTTTTCTCTTACAAGAACGAACGCGCGCTTTGCGCGCACATTTACGTTCTTTTTCAATATTATATAATTTATTATATTTTATTTCTCTAATCTCTTAAAATATATGTTAAACTTCGTGAAAATCTCTAAAAATTCCTAGAAACCTTTCGAAATTCTATGACAAACTTTAAAATCTCTTAAAATTCCCAGAAAACTTCTTGAAATTTTACGGTAACATTTAAACTTTCTTTATACCCTTAAAAATATTACATAGAATTCGTCAAAATTTTTTTAAATTCTTTAACAACTTTTTAAAATCCTCATAATTTTAAAATATTTAGAATCCCTGAATATTCTCTAAAACTTCTTAAAATTGTATGAATTTCTTTAAAATTTCACGAAATATCTTGAAATCTCTTAAAATTCTACGAAAATTTTCAAAATCATAAATCTTTTCAAATCCACGTTAAAATTCATGAAAATCTCTAAAAATTCCTAGAAACCTCTTAAAATTCCATTACATTTAAAATCCCTTAAAATCATTAGAAATCTTATCAAATTCCATGAAATCCTTTAAAATTTCACGAATTCTTTTAAAAAACAGAAAAATCTCTTTAAATACTTTTAAGTAAATTATTATAAATCTCATAAAACTCCCTCAAATCCATAACAATTCCCAAATATTTTTTTAAAATCGCAAAATTTCTTGAAAACCCTTAAAATTTGACGAAAACCTTCGAAATCTTTGTAAATTCTACCAAATCTTTTAAGAATCATAAAAGGCTTTTGAAATTCCTTAATAAAATTCCCTATAAAGTTTTAAATTCCTTATTTAAATCCCACAAAAAACATTTTAAAAGTCATAAAAGTACCTTGAAGTCTGATTGAAATCTGATCAAAGTCGTGAAAAATTCTAAAAATTCCTAGAAACTTCTTGAAATTCTTTAAAATTCTACGATAACATTTAAAATCCCATTATCTCCTGGATAGAAATTTTGCTGTGGCCCCGACCGGGCCCAGATCGGGAAATTTCAAACCGTGGATGAAACACACGGCCCGAGCGGGCCCAGATCTGAAATACCGAATTCCGGTCGAGGCCCGGTCGGGCCGTGTTTCATCACCGATCTGGGCCAGGTTTGGAAATTTCTACACGGGATCCCATGAAATCTTAAAAAATTCCATAAAATTCCCTTAAAATTCCTAGATTTTCAATGTATTTCGAGTTTAGATTCGTGAAAAAATAATTATTAACGAAATCAAATTCAAAATCTCAAATTCAATTCACGCGGAATTTACGATTCGACAAATATCGATTGTCAAAAATCACTATCGATACTTACACGACAAATCAGGAGTGCGGAATGGGCGTTACGATATTTCGACTTCGACTCAATCACGTTTTTAGAATAGATAATTTTAACATTCTTATACACTTTCCATTATAATTAATGATTGTGTAATACAATTGAGTATAATGTAATGAAAACAAATACAAAATGCCAGATAAATCTACTCTCTAGATAAAATGCAAAAATTAGTATAGAGAGAGCCTAGAGCTTGAAAAATAGTCTAAATTTGAACCACCTAATCGGTATGGTGGGTTAGAGGTAAATAACAAGAAGACATAATTGTGAGGCGTGCTAATATATAACCAAGAAGGATATAAATAAAACGCAAGGCGGTTAAGTGATTGACTAGGTTTGCCAAATCGTTTTGCATATATGAGACTTAAATGTCGATGCCGTCGCTCTTCAAGGAGTGCAAGGCACTTCAAATGGCCCACGTAATTTAGTGGAGTGCAGCTTTCTAGAAAAAAAATTTCCCAATTCTAAATACAATACTTAATTGCTTTTCAAGCAATTAAGAGTCTTTTAACCAAATTGCTGATGTTATTCTTCCAAATTCATGCAGATGTTACTTTTGAGGAAGCATATGATGGAGAAAAATATTTTTCCAAGAGTTTTTTTTTTTTTTGATAGAAGTCACCCATTTCGTGAGATTGGCCGTTATGGTAGGCATGAAAAGACTTTACAAGCTTAGACGTCAATTTTATAGGAAAGGAGAGATTGCCAACTATATAGGACATGGGTAGTGAAACGCGGTGTGATTTAATTTCAGAGGATGGACACGCAATTTGTGACAGATTGGATATTCGACTGTTTAACGTGGAAACTAATTCTCTGTCTGTTTCGTAATATTAAAAATCGGAGTTATTATTAAAATTGAAGTTTACCTTGTGCTTCGTTTTTTGTTTCAGCAAAACCTTTCGCTCCTACACGATTTAATTAACTGACTCCTGATTGTACTGCCTTCATCTATTGCGATATCATTTTCCAAGAGAGAACTTTTCTCGCTTTTAATTAGAAAAATTCGTATCAGTTTATTCTATTGAGATAGAAATCCATGACCTATAGATTTTTAATATCTTTATTTAGATTAACTGTAAAGTAATATTTTAGATGCTGGGATGCTTTTTGGGAAATTTCAAGACATATAATACTTTTATAGGAATTTTATTTTCTACCGAATTAAACATCTTTTTCGCTAGGTTACTACTTTATGTGGAATTTTTCTTATGAAAGACTGAACCATTCAAGCCGAAAGGTCGGTAGACCTTAGCTAAAATTGAACTCTTGGCAAGTCTTCACTAAAGAAGGGAAAGCAAAAGTAAAGAGAAATTAGAGAAGCGTGAAGAGGGATTCAGGAACCTTGAAGTATTTGTAAAAAGGGCTTTAAAACGTTTCTTACTATTTATATTATACACATGATGCTTTTCTAAAGAAAATTTTGACCCTCAGTTGTCGGATCTTATTTTCAAGTATCAAATCTTTAATAAAAATATATTTCTGTTCGACAGCACTTTAACTGTTGGAAATATCTAGCACGACTTTTCAATTTCTTTTGACACCCTTATTTTTAATTTTCTTCTTCATCCTCAAAAGAGGTGATAACATTTTTTGAAGAGAAGAATGTTTATACAGAGAAGAAAGACAAGCATAATTTCGACCCTTGACTGTCTTTACGTGGGATCGATCTATTCTATTCTATTCGTCAGGTACACTCTAGTGCAGAAGCAGTATTATGAATGTTCAAACAAAGGCGCAAATGGACAGACTGACGGACGGATATCGGTGTTCTCAGCCGCTTAACGGAATTCTCGTTGTTCTCGAATGTCGACAAACTCGTGAACATATATCGTTGAAAATATATGTATGAATGTACATCACGCACACTTTTCTCTCATATAAACTCGTCCAGGAAGATAGCAACTATTTCAAGTTGCACCTGTTCAGTTAAATTGACACACATTTATGCAAGAATTTCTAATTACTTTGTCTTTCAGCAAAACTCACTTTAACTTTAATATTTACTTGAACTTGAGGGCCGCTTTCAAGATAAATGCTGAAACTTGCTTGAAGCATACAAATTCAAATTAAATTTGTATTCTTTCAACTGAGATTTAATTTAATTTATCTTAATTTTGAATGATTATATATGTCTATACCTCTAATATAATATTAATTGCAAAATTAAATTATTCAGAGAAAAGTAAGTTGGTAAAGGAAGTTTACTCTTCTTATACTTAGTGCATTTTTTGCTGAAATGATTTTGAATTCGCAGTATAATAGTTGGAAAATATATAAAATTTTCTTTCGGATCCTAGCTTAATTAAGTACTAATTAATTTTTGATCCCCATTCCTTTCTCCTTAGAATTTCAGGAATTAAATATGCTTCGGATAATGTAAAAGGTTTGATAAAAGTTTCATGAACGACTGTTCATTCAAGCTTGGTCTGTTAATTTTCACCTGGAATAATATTTAAACGATAATTGAAGTAAAATGTGCTGGAATAACAAGAAAAATTGGGAACTAAATTGTATATTGTTTCCATATAGAGTAAATCGATAGTCAGTTCTTATAATGAATGCTTTGAATTATTAATAATCGGTGTTATGAGACTCCGACGACCCTTAAAATTTTTTCTCCGTGTCCGCAGGTCATTGACCCGGCATTCATTTACTTAATGCTCGACTTAATGTGACCTTTTAAGAGGTAAAGATCTAAATACTGGGAAATTTTTTTGAATTTATTCTTAAAGAATTATTTACAAAGATATTTATCTTTGTTATTTATATGTAATAAAAATAAGTAGACCATATTTAACCAGAATTTTGATATTTTTTGAGTGTGAAATATTTTTTAAATTAAATTTTTAATTTGTGGAATTAAAAATGTTGTCAAGATGACTTTTTAAAATGCACAATATATCCTGAAAGATACAAAAAAAGGGAGATCCTGGCATTAAACCATTTTTCAGAATGATCATTAATCTTTTCTTTACCTTGAGGTGACACGATAGGAGAGATGTTTTAAAGCATCCAAAAAATGTTTTGGCTTTTTGATAAGGGACCTGCTGTATGACAGGATACTTAATAATTTCTAAATTATATGTTTCTAATGATTCACTCTCTACAGACTCATTTTTCTAAGTCAGTGTCTATTCGTACCGAAATTTCAGCCAACCCTTTTCCTTTTTATAATCGAAATAATTTTTTTGATGGGATAAAATTGTGATTTGTTGAAAGTTTTGAGGAATTGCATTAAAAATTGATAGAATATTATATGAGGAAGGTGACAGTATTTATTATTGTTGTTGTTGTTGCAGGTGTTATTAACAGAGGTGACTCTTTTAGAAGAAAAAGGTCGAGGTCAAATTCCCTGGCACCAGCCGATCAAGAAGCGGAAGTGAAACCAGTTTCACCTCCAAAAGAGGTTATTTCCTACACGGTGGCCATACTAGGAGCAAGGGGGGTTGGCAAATCAGCCCTTATCAGCCAATTTATGACTAGCGAGTGTATTAATGCTTACGATCGTCAAAGAGGTAAGATTTTTTTACTAAAATTATTTTTGTAGATATATATCAAAATTAGATTAGTTTCGAGCGATTTTTGAAAAAGAATTTTATACGAATTTTATTAGAGGCTTTCTATGATTTGTTGAACTATCAAAAACGTCTCGGTCGTACATAAATTGACTTATAGCGGATGGAGAGTTCAATCTTGAAGGGTTACTCTCTGCTAAGACCTGTCCGTGACAAATTGTTCTTTGCTCGACAGAGAAGCATGGTTTTTTTTGCTGGTATACAAAAAAAAGAAAAAGAAAAGAAAGTAAAGCAGCGAACGAGAAACGCAAGATAAAATATTAATGCGTTTCTCTTTGTTTCCATTATAAGAGAAGATTTATTTGAGACGCATTTTTATGATAATTAAAAATATTTCATAGATACTGACAATAGGGAATCTAAATTCAAATCGTTTATTTTACAGCATGAATTCTTGAAAAATTAATTTAAAACTACCCACTCAAATTGTACAAATTCTCGAAATAATTTTGTGCAAATTTTATTAAAAATTTCATATTATGACATTTTTCTGTGTGGATTGGAGTAGCATTCTTTTATAAAATCTTTTCACGTACGATTTCAATGAAAAAGAATACAAATTTTGTCAGAGATAAAGACTTAGAATCTTCAATATTCTCGAGAATATTGAATGAGATTTGAGCTAGACATTTCGTCCTTGAATAAAATTTAGATTTTATAAAAGATTGTCATTTCCTGAGCAAAACAATTGCGAGGTGAAATTTTATTTGGATATTTGAGTTAAGGACAAAGGCGAAAAATAAAATATTGACCTATTTGATTACACATATTTAGAGGAATGTTTGTGTTTTAAATTTCCAATAAGAACAAGTATTTTCTGAAGGAAATACATTGCGTAATTATCCAACAGTGATTGGATAGATGTTGAACAAACGTTACGACGTCGTAGGGTTTATAAAGGACGGGCGTAAACATTGCTTCAGAGAAAGCAATCGCAAAAGGGGGTAGCAAACAGGGTGGTATCAAATACACTATCATAGAATGTCCCTGACACTGTAACATTATCCTCGTGGTTTTGTCAAGCTCAAAGTCTTCAGGCAACATTGGGCCATCATTTTGGATTTGCCTGTATCGTATTAACAGTGTAGAAATTCTAGATGAATAGAGGACAGTGGCCCTAGTATTTTACGTGTGGCTCAAAGCCAATTTGCCCTGGCATCTTTCGTACTGTCACATTTTATATATCTATATTCCCTCAGATATTGACTTCTAATGAAAACAAACATTTGTTGAAATCTACCTTCGGAATTTTCAATCGTGCCATTTGTAGTCCGCATCCTGTAAACAAATCCTAATGCGTAATTATTTTTCTTCGAAATTGTCAAACAAGAAAATTGTCGCACTATTTTTCAAATTCTGATCTTAATTGGCTCATTAATATATTGGGTTGGAGTTACAGAATTTTTTTTATTCTTTACTTTTATTGGATTGAGAATACCAAAAAAGTTTCCAAAATCATTTTATTTTTGTTTATTTATTATTATTATTATTACTAGTAGAAATGTGGTAATTGTTTTAAAATATTTTTATTTCAATATACATTAAAAAAAATCGTCAGATTAGAGGTCTGAAATTTCAAACCAATCGAAAATTTGAGAAGATAGTTACTTGAATACTCAAGAGAGTGTGAATTAATATTCAGGAATTAATTTACGGGCCAATAATTTTCGAATTGTAGCTTGATCTAGTCTTTAAACGATGTTTCAGATATTATAGAATTTGCGTGGGTATATAGGTCGAGAAACTCAAACTGCCTGGCTCTTATGAATTATCGCTTCTAACTTGTAACCAGTCGTTTACCTCTTCTGTTAAAACGCATCAATTTATCTCTTGATTAATGAGAAATTCATATGTTTCTCGAAGATATTTGGAAACGGTTTGAATTTAAAAGTTTTCTTTGAATATTGCAAATCACAAATTTCGCAAACTGCAAAAAGTACTTTGAATTGATTTTTTCATTAGAATTCTAAGTTACGTGGAGAATTCGAAAGAATACTTCTTTCGAATTGCATATTATTTGCATTCAATTTACTTAATTGAAACTGCAACTCAAAGAAGAAGAAAACCGCTTCTATTGTGTGCAAACATTGATTTACTGATTACCAAGGGAATAGGATGTTATCTCCGCTGATCACTATCTCTCAAGCATAAGTTCCACTACAGGATCCTTCATCCAGGGAAGCTTTGCTCTACTCCTAAGATTTACATA
Organism: Synergus japonicus; assembly: GCA_900474275.1. NCBI lineage: Eukaryota > Metazoa > Arthropoda > Insecta > Hymenoptera > Cynipidae > Synergus > Synergus japonicus. Next base: position 23,065 of record UCOH01004867.1, read on the forward strand.
AATTTCTAATCAAAATTCTCTGCTCTCTCGACGCAGATAATGACTCTAGATAGTGTTCACTTCACTGCGTGAATATTTTATAACTACAAGACAACGAGGTTATTTTCATAACTTTATAAATTCAGTAAAATGATCTTCTTGTTTACACTTCAACAACAACAAGTTTCTAATTAAAATCTCCCCGCTTTAAAATATAATCTTATTCTAACCAGTTGCTAAAACCATTTTACAGCAATTATTTCAGAATCTCTCTTGTAATATTTATTTCAGTTTAAACTTGCTTGTAATGGCGTAATTTTATTATTAGAAATCACATTCTGCTCAGTTGTGCTATAAATTAAACGAGATGCCCTAACGTACATATTCGCGCGTAGCTTTTACGATTCGGGGGAAAACTAGATTCTATTTTTGCTTTTATTAGTTTAGGTCCGATTCGAGACAACAAACTGTCCTGCATCTGCAATATGTCTTCATCGAAAAGTCCAAACGCAAAAGCTTGTTTCCGAGAAATTGAAGGTTTCTCGTGGAAAAAAGTATTAGTCCCATTCGGCAACAAGCCAAATTCAATTTAAGGATACGAACAAATTCTCAATTTTTTTTTGTTCTAAACTAGGGCAGAACGTCCTTGACATAGTGTGCTTTTTTATTTTGGTTCTTTGGCACAAAGCTAGCTCTGTAGTCGAATTTCACTAGTTCATGCGTATTTTAAAAAAATTATCCTGTCTAGTAGGTTTTATTATTTATCTTCTTCTATACATTATTTAGAAAACATCTCTAAAAATAAGGCATGACTCTTTCAGATAGAGGGAAAATCAATTATACACTTTTTATTTTTCTCTTGAGACTAGACTTGGGGAATGTTATCCTTTACTTTTCCACTTTGTTTCTTATATCTTTCTTTTTCTCCTGTATCATTGCTGCTCTTTTATCTTTCCAAATGACACCTTACACGTAAAAATCCTTCTTTGTCATTTATTTACGAGGCGCAATAACAGACCCTTGAGTCTAACATTTTCACTTGTGTCGCTTTCTGTAATCCCCTAGCGTTCATTTTTAAGTGTATAAAAGGACATTTAATGCGTTATTCGAGTTCTTTATTAAACAATTTTTATGAAAGTTCCACATAAAAGGACTCGTTTTTCCTTTATGTACTTATAATCCTTTTTTTTTTAAGTTATAAATGATCCAAAATGATATAAAGTACATAAATTTGCGTCTTTATGAAACTATAATGTTCTATATTAATTTTCTACAGTAAAAGAAGCTTTCAAGATTAAATGGCACGACTGCATGCTATTCATATTCGGGAAATTTGTTTTGCTGTCAGGTCGTTTAGTTTGGTAGATGAACCTTGAAATATTAGGTAATTTTCGTAACTACATAACCGCAAGTTTACTGCTTAGTGCTTAGCCGGTGGTGCACTATCACATGTGGCAAACTTAGTTCCGGCTGGCGTCACGTTTGATTAACGTTGCTCTGTTTATGGGAGCAGTTGGCATTAACTTCCTTGCACCCACGTGGAGAAAAGCATGAAGTTCGTAAATGCAATTCGATTCTTTTTTATTATTATGAGCGCAATAATACGAAATTAGAACTCTCTTCGGCTGCCATAAGCCATCATCGGAACCTTTTCTGCAACTTACTTATGTCTGTTATGTCCACTTACACTTAACTGATATTGGAATCCTTTACTTATAGACTTCGCAGACGTCGGCTCTATTTTTAGAAAAACTTTTATCAAAAACAAATGAGTTTTTAATATTTTTCTGTAGGAGCATATTGGCTTAATTAAATCAATAAAAAGAAACTTTTAGGGAAAATTCTTTAATTCTAGGGAAAATTTCTTTAATTCTGTTTTTTTTTTCGTTCTATATTGAACCTTTCACGTGAAAAAATATCGTATAATTTAAATTGTTGTCTTGATGATACATCCTTTCTCGTAAATATGTCAACATCGGTCTATAAAAGATGCAAGCACCCTTGCAGCTGTAGCTTTTATGAGCATTCTACTATTATTTACAGGCTTATATGCGCAGGAAGAACAGCTAAGCACATTCTCATTTTTATACCTGTTTCTTGTAATGAATTTTACCATAAATATGGTAATAATTACTATTTGTGGCTTGGAGATGAAAGGCGGTGATTACATATAGCTGAATTTATTACTCAGAATCTGATATAAGAGATTCTCATCAGAGGACTTCATTTCCAGGAAAAGGTTTCCCTTTTCCTGGTGAAATTAGTTTTTCTTTATTTTTTAAATTTAATTTTAACTGTTAGAAATTTATTGTAAAATTTTTGAATTTTAGAAGTTTATCATGTTGTTTAAACATTGTTTGTTAGGAATAAAAATATTTGAGGATTCGTGAAAAAAGGGCGAGTGATTAAATCAATTAGACGGTTCAGCTTAGAAAGTCTGTTTTAATTTTTTTGCTATACTTTCTTGAGTGTGTTGAAAGTCACTTTGTATTCGTTTATAATTTAAGGGTAAAAAACTAATTTAAATCTGAATTTCGGAATTATTCCGGAATCGAAGAACTTTTTTTTTTTGTATCTTTTAGAAGCTATTATTATTTATTTTTTACTAATTTTACTAAGGAGTCTTAATTATCGAAGATATTCATCTATTGATTTAAACACTTTCAAAGTTTTAACCATATTTCCAACTTTAGAGGATTAATCATTTGAATTATTATTTCTCATTATTTCTCACTAAAAAAATTCGTAAATATGACGAATCCATTTTTTTTTACGAAAATAAGTGAGTTCTATTTATGTCTTTCTCTGTACGAAAATAATCGATGCTAATTCAATGCAGAGGCTTAAAATGCGTTTTCTCGCTTAATTTAAAAATGAAATTGAGGCCAAGGAGAATCCAAAAAAAAAGAAGGGCGTCGTGGAAAATCGGAAAATGAAATTGTGTTTAGACTTTGCGGTGAAAAACTAAGCAAAACGGTGGTTTTCCGAGAAGGGATAAAAAAAATGCATGAATACTTGTCAGAAATAGCTGTGTTTAAATTTGCTTGCGCTATAAACGCACATCATAGAAGACTCGCGTCTGTTCATCGTCTGCTTTTCTCACTTCGCTCTTGCTTCTTCTATTTCGAATCCATGCCGCGAACTAAGATCCATCCGTCTACTCATCCAGCTTTTCCTGAAATTCTTATCGAATTATTTTGAATTTTCTGACTTCCGCTTATTAGTCACTCACAGGAAAATCCGTAAATTAAGAAGAATATATTACATTTTTCTCTAATTTGGAATTCTAAAAAGTGTGAAATCTTTTTTCTGCCGGGATCTCAGAACTAAATAAAAGATATTGCCGAAATATTAATAAAAGTTGAATTGATTGAATTTATATTACCAATTAAATAATCTGCTAAATCGAAATACAATACAATCCTTTAATTGGAAGTTTCAAATTGCAATTGCGAAGCTTCCTGCTGAAATTTTGGCAGGTGTCTACTTACGCATGTCAATAATATTATTTTCAATCCAAGGTTATTCGATGTTTACAAATCTCTTGATTAATAACTATTTCGCAATGAGCATGCGCGAGTTTGCTTATTTTAATTGCTACCGAACACAAATTTTCGAAACACAAATTTTCATTTTCAAAACTTGTATAATTTAATCAGTCAACTAATATCTATTTTCACATTAAAACAATTCATAAATATAATGGTTTCTCCCTCCTTTAATATCGATTTTTAAAATTAATTTCAGGAAGTGGTGGAATCTATTAACAATATTGAATTGAATTCTGGTTAAAGGGTTGGTCAATTTATGGAAGAATGGTCGTTGGATCAGACGTTGATATAATTTGACATTTAACGTCTCTCAGTAGTAATCGGTTTCATGATTCCTGCATCGTAAACGTGACCCATCGAAGACGTATTTAGAACCGACATTACGTCACTTCCGACGTCATGATTTTGTCGCAGAACCGTTTCCAACTCGAACGATATCTGTTTCACTGGTTTCACTGCTTTTCGAATTTTTTTTATTTCTGCAATCATCAAAATTTTTAATTCTTGAAACATTTCCGAATTTGAAATTTTTCCAAAATAATAATTCCCCATTTCGGAATTTTCAATTTCGGGAATATTTAACTTCGGGAAATTTAGATTTCAAGAATTTCATCATTTCTGGAATTTTATATTTCAATATTATTATTTTCTTTCGGGAATTTTCTACATTTCGGAAATTTTTATTCTTCAGGAATTTTAAATTTCTGTAAATTTACCTGAAATGAGCCCGTGTAAAACAATGTACTTTCTAATTCGAATAAAATATGTCGTCTATCTGTTCCAGACGTACCGAGCGAGCAGTCCGTATTTGTGATGCTGAATGGCGAAGAAAGCGAACTCAAATTTTTTAATATTACTGATCCGAAGGTAAGATCTAAAAACAGAATAAAAATCGAAAATATTACTCCTGAAATAAGTTGCTAATTCATTCAGTGAAAACTATTTCATTTGTAAGGAAGTTACTTCAAATATTCTTTTTGTTTGTAAAGATAGCTTTTGTTACGGTGAAAAAATTGTAAGAGGAGAATAAATAAATGTACAGTGTATTATAACAGTCTTTTTTTAGCAGAGTGAACTGGACAAAATCCCAAAGCCAGATGCCTTCATCCTTATGTATTCTGTGATAGACAAGGCATCATTTCAAAGAGCTCAAGAACACTTAGCTCGTCTTCATGATCAGGACCTCTTACGAGGCAGACCAGCCATTTTAGTGGGAAACAAAGTTGATTTGGTTCGGTCGAAAGTGGTTTCGCCCGAAGGTTGGTATCAACAATTTATTTATGGAAATTAAACTCCGTATGAAAATAACTCTTAAACCCCAAACAGTTATTTGAATCTTTTTACATTTCTATATTAAAGCTCGTTGCAAAAGAAATTAAGAAATAAATGAAAAAAGAAATGAAAAAATAAATGAAAAGAGAATATTAATCTATTTTGAATTTCATTCCAGATGGAAAGTGTGTGGCGTGCACTTATCGCATAAAATTCATCGAGATTTCGGTGGGAATCAATCACAACGTTGATGATCTTCTCGTTGGAATCCTGAATCAAATTCGACTGAATGTCGTTCAAGGACATTTGGACAACAGAACCGGAAATGGGGAAAGCAGTGGCCGTTGGTACAAATCCAGAGGTGTGGTTCGAGCCAGCATGAAAGCCAGACAAATGCTCACCTGGCTCTTCGGAAAAGAAGACAGTAAATTTAAAAATTGCGAAAACCTCCACGTTCTTTAAAATCAAAAACTATCGATGACAAATCATTCGTGAACACCTTTAAATAAAAAAATATCTATAATTATATCAAATCACTGGCGATCCTTGGTAGAACAATCAGTTTTACTTGACGATTGTTCGATGGTTGTAAAGATGTGCCAACCTATTTAAAGGGATCAACATTGTTGCCATGTAATGAACGTTGAAGCGATCGCGTTCAGAGCTATTGGTTCGTAAAATGGAGACTGACACAAAGATCGCGCGATTGGCTTTAATTATAGTCTAGTTGTTCAAATTCACATCACATTTAGTGTTAAATTAAAATCCTCGATTAAAATCCATAATCTTCCGGATTTAATTATGTGCAGGGAATTGCCAAGATAGAGTTACAAGTTTTTTAAATTACAACTTTTGTGATTTGTGCCTGCGAAGCAGTTTTGAAATCCGAAAAAATATATTTCAATTTAAAAAATTAGGTTTATTCGTGTCATGTAGGTTTTGAAAAGAATATTTATCTTTGGACCAATATAAAGAACCAATTATGCAAATATCTTATATAAAATAAAAAAATTCTGGAAAATAAATCATAAACAGTAGGATTTTTCCGGCAATTCTGTCCTCTTAATTAGGTATACTTTTTTAATTAAATTGGACCATGGCATCGTTAGTGCAAGGCTCGCCTGCGTTTCTGTACAGTCAAAAAAAAAAGAATCGATTAAACTTTTTCATTAAGATGTATATACCTCTATATAGAAATAGGTATAGAAAGTTTATGTATACACATTTACGGTATATAAATATTGTATAATTATTCTGGTGATAATTTTAATTTACGATGGAGTCGATGGAAATTTATTGGAAATGATTTTGAAAATCTTGTATATTCCGTATTCCATTTAGTGGAATTTTCTGGACAGTGTCTCGAGAAATTGTAAATGATGCTCGATTAGCATCGATTTATTTCTGACTTCCAAAGTATCGACGAAAATGAGTAGAGATCATTAGATACTTGATTATTTCTCGTGACAACCTAAGATTTTTATCAAGTGCCTTTCGAATATTTTTATAAGACTAAGTGTGAATCCGTATAATCTTAAAAGTACTTTTGTCCTGTAATTATTTGCTCCTGAACATCTCTGTCAACCAACTGCCAGAATCGAATTTTTACTCTTTTAATGATATTGTATAATTTGTACTTTTAATCAATTTAATTAAAAGGGAATTAAAATATATTTGAATTAAGATTATACGAAAGACATATCATGAATTAATAAGAAGTATTTTTTACTTCTCTTGCTATTGATAGATTTCGAAAAAATTGTTTTTATATTTAAGTTATGTTTCAAATGTGATAAAAATTCGAGCCTGTCAAATGGTGCGGAATTGTAAAAAATATGATTTTCTGACACGAGGGGTTGTCCAGCAATCATTCTTAACAAAGCTTGCTTAAAACCCTTTTCGTGTGTTTCAGTGCTGTATAATTGTATCTATTCGTTGTATTGTAACAATGTGGAATGACAATACTGCCAGATCTTTCGATAATAAAATGGGATGAAAATCAAAACCAGGTTTCATTTCATATTTATTTTTCCATGAGAAAGTAAATGACAAATATGTATTATAATTAATTTAAAGAAAGTTCTGTTACGTCGTAACAATTGTTAAATACGCTTATGGATACGGTTTTCACATCGGTGAGAAATGAGACCATTTTTTAACTACTTCGCGTTCCTAGCTGAAAAATGAGTTTTTGATGTGAATTTTTATTGCAGAATGTTCTAAGCTAAGTAGTTAAATAAATTAAAGTCAGTCGCGTGGACTGTTCCGTTAGTAAAGAACATTTTCATTAAACTGGATTAGGAAACTCTCTGGAGATAAGAGTACTCTGTTTGAACTTTAAAATCTTGTTAGGGAAATGAATGAGGCATTAAAACAAAAAGTTTAAACAAAATTTTACTTGAGGTTTTTAAAATAATTAAATAGATTACTTTCAGAGTATCAATTATTATTCTGAAAGATAATGCGAGTAATTAACAATTTATTGTTATGATTTAAAAACAGAATTGCAATATGTAAAAATAATATGGACTCATGAATAATTAAAAATTTACAAAGAAGGGGGTAAGTGCCCCAATATTTGGCACTTTGACCTATTTTTGACACTCCTCTCTAATTTATTTAAAAAAATAGAAGGGATGCTAACAATAGATAAAAGAGCCAACAATTGGTGCTCTTACCCTGGTTTTTTTGAAATAAATCAAAATATTAATGATAGTACTTTTACCTTTTATTATAATGATGTTGCAATATTATTTTATTTAAAGATGCAAATTCTACATTTTCCACTATTTTCATTCTCGGTTTTTTTTACCTTTACAATATTTTATACTTCTCATCGATCACTCGTTGTGTCAGATTGTACCGATTAGATGCCACTACGTTTACTGACGTAAACAAATGCCTAGCAACGACATTTAATTCGAGTCGTGGACTAAAAGAATTTTGTTTTTGAGTACAATTTTCATAGATTTTAATTTGCGGTCATTGTTAATTAGTTTAAAGAAGTAAATAATGTCCAGTAATTTATGGTTCCTTCCACATATTTTATTGTTTGTCTTGTTTTATGCTCTCAGCTAACAGTAGTAAACTTTAAAGCTTTGCCTTGTTTCACTTTCAATGGGTAATGACGTTTTCTACTCAACGTAATGTCACATTTTATGGAGATTTCATATTTTTATATTTATTGGATCGTTTTGTGCTTTATGAGTGGTCCTGAAAATGTATTTCTGCTGTAAAATGAAAAACTTTTATTTTACAAACAAAAGAGTTTTACAGTCCAAAAGCCAAGGTAATAAAAAATGTTCTTGTTTTTATTATAATTTTCGATTTCTTAAATGTTAAATACAATTTTTTTCGTTCTAATTACAGAATCAGATTTTTTGTATATATGCAATTGAAAATTTTGAATTAAAATGTCGACAATTGGAAAACCAACAACTTGCAAAGATGCAGTACGTCGTTGGGAAGAAGAAAATGGACAAGACGCTTCTACAGCAACTGAAGTGATTTTAAGTTTCCAGTGGCCGCCTATTGAAAAAATGGACAATTCATTGGCCACTTTGTCCAATTGCGAAAAACTTACTCTCTCAACAAACATGATAGAAAAAATTGCAGGTACATTTTTAAAAGTAATTTTAAATTTGCATTTAATTAAACTTGCCAGTTTCAAGTATTATTTATAAAGTTAAAGTTTAATGACTAATGTAATTGGAAACTTAAAAACAATTTAATGTAAACAGTTTAATGTAATTTAAACTTAAAAACAGTTGAAATATTTTTTCTATTCAATGTTGATATAAAACTCTGATAGATATTTTGTAGAACATAAAAGATGTTTGCATACAACTGGAGACGAAAAGTGGCTTTTTAATCAAGGAAGAAATCAAGTTAGTCGACTGTTTCAAAACTAATGAGGAAACTTTTTTCATTACAGTTTTCTATTTGTAAATGTATTGAAAGACTCTGACGAGTCAGTAAATTCTAAGTGTTTCGATTTAATTTGAAAAACAAATTTAACTTTTTCAAGAACATAAAATTAAAATGCTAGAAATCTGTTATATAATTATTAAAAGCTGAATTTTTAATAAGGATAAATTTTTGTGTTATGAATATTGGTATCAAAAGATAGTAGACAGAGTTTCCTATACTATAAGCAAAAATTAAGTAATAATGTATATGATGTGACATTATTTTTATGATTAAATACAGGAGTCAGCTCGTTGAAAAATTTGCGGATTTTGTCCCTGGGTCGGAATTTAATTAAAGGATTTACTGGAATTGAAGCCTTAGGTGATACATTAGAAGAGCTCTGGGTATCATATAATTTAATAGAAAAAATGAAAGGCATTCAAGCAATGAAAAATCTGAAAGTATTGTATATGTCGAATAATTTGGTTAGAGAGTGGAACGAATTTTCAAAATTACAGGAACTACCAAATCTTACTGATTTACTCTTCGTTGGAAATCCACTTTGCGATGGAGTCGAGGTAGTTTTGCATAATTTTTCACTTTTTGTGTTTTCATATAATTGTTAATGATAATAAGTTAAAATTTACAATGTAATTAATATTTTGAAGACTGAAGGCTGGCGAATGGAAGTAGCAAGACGACTACTAAATTTAGAAAAATTGGATGGAGAACCAATTATAAGATCCGAGGATGGAATACAAGTTCAAGTTACTAAACCTGAATCTTCACCTCAAAATTCAAAACCAACTGAGCCAAATGTCCCTCAATGAGGGTAATTTACATTTACAATTTATAAATATTTATACATTTCCTTTTTTTATATACCTTTCTTTGCAATTCATTATTTTATTATTGGTCCTTTATAGAAATTTTTGAATATAGAGAGCAAATGCGGAAAATATTCTCTTTTTAAAATATAAAGCTTTTCATAATAAAATAAAAAGAGACAATGCACTTGGTACATTTATAATAATTTATTCGTTCCATGGTACAAGATAGAATATTTTACATATTTTTGGTGGTTGAAAAAGGTTCGTTTGATTATCGTACCGGCACACAGCGGATAGCAAACACAACATTAGAGTGATTCGATGCACGAGACAATATTTAGTAATATTTCCAGATTTTGGAAAGCTACTTTTTAAATGTAAGAATTTATTTGTAAGGCAAGTGAGTCGTAGAGGGATCATAATATCAAGTGTGAAACGTAAACTTTGCACAAAGAAGTGCAGAAATTACAGATTCTCGTGCACTCGAAAAATTGACTAGCGTTTTTTTACAGTTTTTGTTTTAATACAGTGTCTTCATTCAAATTGAAGTCCCCAAACAAAAAGAGATAAAAGACACAGAAAATATAATTATTAAAGTGATCCAAAAAGGTTTATTTTTATAAAATGGTAATTCTATAAAAAAAATTTATTGTTCCTTTTGGTGTCTAAATGATTGAAGTTACAAGTATTTACTTGAGTGTATTTTTATTTTTATGAATTTGTAGTTTGTTGATATAAATAAAAATAAAGGGGTAAAAATTCGGGGTTTTAACAAAAAGAACAATTCTTAGGGGTACCAAATTATAGAAAAAAATCAAGGCTCTCTTTCAACCAGCTTAACATTTACAATAAAATAATATTTAGGAACAAGAAAGTATAATTACAATTTTTTTAAATATACTTTCGTTTTTCTGGACCCTCAATTATCTTTAATTTCAAAATATAAACCTTAAAAACATTTTTTTCGAAATAATTCTGATCTTTCTTTGATTTTAAAATTTAAACAATAATTGATATTCTGAAAAAATTATATTATCAAAATAATACAGATCTTTTGTTGGAGACTTCGGTTTTGAATTAAATGAAGATTGTGAAGAAACTTGCGTTTGATACAAAGAGACTTTGAGGAAAAAGTATAAGTGTTCCTCCATTCTTTCATTTTGTGTAGATTCATAAAAATTAATTGAAAACTAATAAGTTAATTAAGTATGAAATCTACTAAATTGGAAGTATAAAGATGTAATGAACAGTGGATAAAATTCATATGCAATAATAGGCTAACAATTAATATATAACTTGACTTGCGTCCAATTCCACTTACAATACTAATTTACATCTCTGAAGGAGCTTTAATTGCACCTTAATCAGTCTGTATCGTCTTCAATCAGACCAATATATTTTTTATAGCGCAAAAAGACTGAAATTATAATTCTGTCATAATACGTTGAGAACCACTGTTTCGATTAATAATTAATTTACGATTAAAATTAGATTTCAATTGTAGTAAATTTGTCTTGATTTGTATAATTCGTTGATTGCCTCGATATTGTATAAACTATTAACATTTTTGTTTTAAGAAGAAGATTATCCTTGCAGTAGTTCTCAATTTACATTTGATGATTTCTTGGCCCAAATAATGTTTTTGCAATTTTTTCTGATGAAAGATTGGTCGATTAATTAATTGTTTTAATTTTTCGAAGAGATTGATCAGATTAATAATATTGAAAGTAAGTGCTCAAGAGAAATATAGTGTAATAAGTTGGAAAAAATTTTCAATGAGGAGTAAGAAAAATATCGATTCTTTGAAATTAGTTTGCACCTTCGAAGTAGCTTATTTTTTATCAACTTTGTTTACATTTATACACTGAAATGCAACCAGAACGAGACTTAGATTTTAATTTCAAGTGACATTTATCAGGATTCTTTAAAATCCAAATTTCTTCCATTTCTTTCTTGACCAATTTATTCTCGAGGGATGAATTTGAATTGAATTTAATCTCTTTTGATCATTTGTAAATTAATGAGAATAAATTTTCGTTAAGTTTTAGATATTATGGTTTTTGAAGATCTGATCAGTCAATTTAAATTATTATCAACGTACAAAAGTGATCGAATCTTCAATAGAATACAATTTCTATAATTAAAGTTTGCTCTTTTGTCCTTATTGTTTTCGATATTACATCCTTAAAGCTTTTTATCCCCAATTTTAAAAATCATTAAAATTTCTCTTTTTTACTTTTGATTATTTATCAACAGTCCTTTAGGTCTTCTTTTCTTTTAGGATATTAACTTTTTCTTGAATTCATTTCGAGGTAGCGTCACTTCCAGGTGCATGAGTTTGATAGTTTTTTTAGACATCCATTATCGTTACAGATACATCACATCAAGTTCGTATTAGTTTTCTTTTTTCGTTTTTCACAATATTTTCTCCTTCGATAGAGATAGCTCTTCTCTGACTTCGACATTGACACAAAAATAGTTCTTCACATATTTTCTTTTAAATTTATATCTCCTATATCGACACCGATTATACTCGACACGATTTACACGGAAAAGAACGGGTTTTACGCTTTCGATTAGAAGGGATCAACAAGAGTGAACTTCTTCTCGTGGGGATGGACTTTAATTGGTTCATGGTGCCAATTTTTGCTTTCTATTTTCGTTCGTCTCATAACGGTATTGGAAATTTTTCTCCTTAGGTGGCAAAACGCAGCTTTTGCTTCTTTATGAAATCGATTGCAAGTTTGTCTCCTGTACGCAATTCCAAAATTTGTAGTATTGGGTGATCTGAAATGAAAAAAAAAAGAGTTATAAATCAGTCAGTGATTAAATTTATATAAAATTTCAAATTTTTGAAAAACATACGTTTGTTTTTTTGCTGCATAAGGGGTAGCTCTTGATGTTTGAGGCCATGGAAATTATCGATGCTAGCATTAATATCAGCAACTCCAGGAATGCTGCTAAGTCCCAAAAAAGCTTCACCCGCAAAATCATTTGCAGTAAGTACATCGTGGTCCATCACAGTGAATAAAACCATTGCATCTGGACTTCTGCATTGTTCCACACTCACGGAACTGTTGAAAAATTAATTAATTAACTGAATTCTTTCAGACCTCTATAGAATCATTTTATAAAAAAGTTAGATCTCGAGACTCACAATTCGAAACATTCATCAAAGAGAGGATTCAAAGTCTTCTTTTTCACATTTGTTTGTTGTTCAGCGCAATGTGAGAAAACTCTTCTTGGCAGAAGTTCTATTATCACGAAAGGATCACTAAGTCCATTTGGATCAAGAGGAATCACGTCTCTGGCACTTATGACCTCAACACAGAGTGAATCGTGATTCAAGTAAGCCCTTACTGTTAAAACTCCATACTCGACAGTAAATGTATTCATTTGGTCCTGTAAAGATACTTGTTTTAATAACAATTTAGTTACAATGAGAATAAGAGGGAAAACATAAATTCCTAATTATTATCCACTTTTACCATTAATCGTTGTTGATAGTATCGATCAATTAAAAGCGTGGTGTCCATTTTGTGGTATTCAAGTCTTTCCTCGATATTCAGAAATATTTCGCAGCGTATATCATCGTAAGTTAAACCTTTTTCGTCAGCATAAACGAATCCGACTAATAATTCCAAAGCTTCGTGAAGTCTGTCATAAAATAGTGGAGGTTTATCCTGAAAAAATATATAAATTAGGTATGAAGTAGAAGGCTGCAAGATCTATCATGATAATAAAATCCAATAAATCAATTTTACTGCTGCACTTCCGGCCATTTGATCATAAAGTTCTCCCAAGACCACTTCCCAAATCGCTTGGAGCACTCTAGAAAAATTGGTTGATAGTAAAGACGAATTAAGAGCCACTAGGTGTACATCCAAGTATTCCACGAGAGGTGCAATTGCTTCAGATGTGGGAAGACTCTCTGGAGACCAAGCCAGATGAAACATTGCTTTCTTTAATGGTGGTCTCATCTGTTAAATTAGTTTTAGATTATTAGTTTAAAACAATATAAAACAACGGTTTCGCTTCTATTTTTGCATTTGAATGAGGTGCAAAAGTTTTTCACCTTGGCTCCAATTCGTGAGATAATTTGATTGATGAAAAGCATCATTTGTCCCAAAGTTTGTTCCAATGGTGAAATCATTGTGTGTCTCCATTGCATATAAACTTGATCAGTTGCTTGTCCCTCTAAAGTTGAAAAAAGTTCCTCGATACGGAGCATGTCCGCTAAATTTTCTAGCCATCTTCTGGCGTATTCCACATCATTCACAACGATACACATCTGCAGAAATAAAATTGTATTTGTGCATGTTCCTTTTTGTAATAACAAAAAATATCTTAAATTCTAATTTTTTTATTTTTATACCACAAAGGCTCAGTTAAATTTGTATTTTGTCAAACTTAATGCTGCCGAGTCAAAAAATAATACAGGAAGAAAAAGCAAGAGAAGCAGTATTGTGTAATTTGCATACAAACTTTAGCTCTCATAAAATTAAATTTAGTAGCAAGCAAGAGGCTTTCAGAAAGGAAAATAAAACTGCGAAAACTATGTCTCCACTCCTATAATTATGATATTCTAATTTAATAAGCAAAATTAGCTGCGCGAGTACTCTGAACTGTGCCAGAGTGTACTAAAGCAAAAGCAGTCTCTACCTGTGTGATTACCTCGTCAGTTGTTTTGTACGGAGTTTGATCCTCATAATATCCTCCATCTACTAGTTTTTGATGTTTTAGCTCAGCATAGTAACTTGCAGGAGTACAAATTGCCTAAAAAAATCAGTTTCCAGTTACAACCAATATGTAATGCATAATTACACTGGTGATCAATCATTTCATCAAGATTCACATACATTAATTATTTATTAAATGATTATTATTAAAAACTTACGTCTATAACTTTCATGACGAAATTGTACGATCCTGGAATATCTGGCCACTCGAGTCGCGTCCAAAATTCTCTAATCTGAAATTTATTTGCATTATTAGGTAAATTATTTAAACGACTTAAATTAAGGGTGTTGGAACAAAGTTCTAATCTAAAAATTCGATTTCTTCATTTTACTTAACAAATATTAAATTTTAAATTTTTTCCTTCTGTATAATTAATCAATTTTTAACTAGAATTATGCATACAGAGCCAGAAAATATCTAATTCAAATATTTTTTAAGTAAAATGAAAATATTCAATTTTGAAGTTAGATTCTGAATTCTTCGTTCTTTGCAAAAAATATCGAAATTAAATATTTTCTCGCTCTGTACGCAGTTTTATATTTGAAACAAGATTTGCGCTACAGAGCGAAAAAATGTTTAACTATAATTTTTGCTGAATAAGATGAAGAATAGAACGTGCAACGCCCTTAAAGTAAATGAAAATGAATTTTTTCGTGTGGGAGGGCTTCAAGTGGTTCATTCAGTAAAAAATAAGGGCACTTTTTATTCATACCGAAAAAATCCATTTATTCGTACGGAAATTTTCATATATTGGTATAAAACAGAGTAATTTTTTTTGTTAAGAATTTGGAGAATAAAGAGTGGGAAAATTCATTCTAGATAGGGACGATTAAATACTAGAGAACTGGGACGTATAAACCCAGAAATTGCGGTTAGATTGTTCGAATTTACGGCTGACTCGAAATTACCTGGTCGAAGCACGAAATTGCATCGATGGTCGACGTGCTATGCTTTACTATATATTCTCCAGTGCACATTCTATCCAATTCCGTGGCTCTTCTAACTCGCTGCATTGCCTTTAGCTTCGCTAAATCTAACCACTTATCTACTGCTGGCTTAAACCACTCGTAATATTTGCAGATCGCTAAGGTTTTATGATCGGATTGTGGAAGATGTTTCTTCATTCTGGGAAAAAAATATTTTTCACTATATTTATGTATACATTACTCATGTATTACTTAATTCCTACTTATATTAACAAGAACGAACGTGCGCTCTGCGCACCCATGTAGGTTCTTTTTCAATATTATATAATTTATTATATTTTATTTCTCTAATCTCTTAAAATCTATGTTAAGCTTTGTGAAAATCTCTAAATATTTTCAGAAACTTCTTGAGATTCTTTTCAATTCAATGATATCAGTTCAAATACCTTTTTATTATCCTTTAAAATCCATTAAAAGTATTAGCAATATCTTCAAATTCCATGAAATCCTTAAAAATTTCAAAAAAATTTCAAACTCATAAATCTTCTGAAACCCACGTTAAAATTCATGAAAATCTCTAAAAATTCCTAGAAACCTTTTGAAATTACATGACAAACTTTAAAATCTCTTAAAATTCCCAGATAAATTCTTGAAATTTTACGGTAACATTTAAAATCTCTATATCTTTTATATCCTTTAAAAATTAAAAATATTACATAGAAATCTTATCAAATTCCATGCAATCCATTAAAATTCTCATAAAATTATTTAAATATCAGAAAAATCTCTCGAAATCACTTTAAATTATTAGAAATCTTATAAAATTCCTTACAATTTCAGGATAATATTTCAAATTCCTTAAACCATTACAAAATTCTTACAAAGCCATTAAAATCCCTTAAAATTTCAGGAAATATCCTAAAATAATCCCATACAATTCTCCAAAATCGTTTTTACATCCTAAAAATCTCTTGAATTTCGTAAAAATCACTTAAAAATCGTTAAATGTGCACATACAAATTTTCAAAATCATTAATCTCTTGAAATTCACGTTAAAATTAGTGAAAATCTTTAAAAATTTCTAGCAACCTCTGGAAATTTCTCAACTCTTAAAATCTCTATAAAATCATTAGATATTTCATAAAATTCCATGAAATCCTTAAAAATATTACAAAATCTTTTATAAATTTGAAATATTTTTTGAAAACCCTTAAAATTTAACGAAAACCTTCGTAATCTTTGTAAATTCTACAAATCTTTCAAAAATCATAAAAAGCTTTTGAAATTCCTCAATAAAATTCCCTATAAAGTTTTTAATTCCCAGAAAAAATTCCCAGAAACTTGTTAAAATTCTTTAAAATTTTACGATATAACATTTAAAATCCCATTATCTCCCATGAAATCTTTAAAAATTCCATAATATTCCCTTAAAATTCCTAGATCAAAATTCAAAAGCAAATTAAAAATTTCAAACTCAATTCACATAATTTACGATTCGGCAAGTATCGATTGTTGAAAATCTCTATCGATACTTACACGACGAATCAATCATTTTTTTAGAATAGAATATTTATATGGACGAGGCGTTTGCTAATTAATTGAGCGGGTTGGAAGAGGTGCTTGAATTGGGGGGTGGAAAAAGACGATAGGAAAATAATTTTGGAAACTTGGGTGGAGGAGGGAGCTTGGAGAAGGAATTCGCAAAATAGTTTTGCAAAAAAAAACTTACTTCATAAATTCTTGAAGAGACAAATAAAGTTCGAAAATAGGAGTTCCGATTTCAGCACCAGGTGGTAAAACGTAATCATCTCTGTCCCGAGCATGAATTTGTAGACAAGCTGTAGTCACCCTCGCTCCAAGTTCATCATGTATCTAAGAATCGTTAAAAGAATTACTAACAATTTCTGAAATTGCAAATTTGCGCATTTCCACCACTTTGAAAAAGATCAGTAGAAACAGAAGAGCGTAGGCAGGCAAAACTAAGGTAGACCTAATTCCTAATAAAACTGAAAATAAAGAACCTTGAATACAGAAAATTTTGTACTTTAAATAATCTTTTTTTCGTTACTATAAAGTTCTTATTATTAAATCTATTTACATTTCTGCCTCTAATAGTCTAAGTTCAGTAAATGCATCTATTTTCAAATGGATGACGTATTCTGTGAGATCAACTTGATATTTATTTATGTATTAATTTTTTTCACAAAGAGTGTTTGAGTTTGAAATGTATATTCATAAACAGACTTTTTTCTGAACGAAGCCCGAGGCGAAAGCTCGGAAACTCGTCGTTCGCTTTTTTTTTGCAACGTGAGAATATTTTTGCATGTGAAACATTGTCTCTTTTAACAACCGCACTTATTTTACATTCAATTGATTATACGGGATCAAAATAGGTTTTTCCATTTTTTTTTTTGTAAAAGTGGATCAAGGATAAACAAAAACGGGTAAAAACTAGGTTTTTATTAAAAGCAATTGGCAAGCCATTTACCCAAAATGCTATTACTATATATTAGAGAAGTTTTTGGAATATCAGATAAATTTTGGATATTAGAGAAAATAGAGAAAAATATTATTAGTATTTCTAATTTGGGGAACTGAAAGTGGTGAAAATGACAAAGTGGCATACACTAGACTAGAAGTGTAAGAAACAGGATATATGTGCAAAGAGAGATATTTATTAATGTGATAGATCATACTTTTCATAATTAAAAAGGATCCCAATGATGGCAGCTGCTTATAATAAATCAATTTATTATTTGATATATTGGTTTTTGTATTGCGTAGAGACCATTTTATGTGTAAAGTAGCCCAAAACAGTTTCATCCCCTATCATTCTAGGATCACCCCCGAAATCAGCCACTTGACCTACTATTTTATTGTTTGAAATGATTCCATTTAATGTCCAAAGAAGTGCAAAGAATTTCATCCACCCACTCTCTAGAATCACCTCCAAAATCAAGTTTTAAGCACAACAAATTATTAGAAACTTCGAGAACTAAAATTTTATGGTAGTCCTAGAGGGATTAAAATTTTTAGGACATCTTTGGACAGTAAATATGTAACCATTTATTGAAGCAATACAATTTTAGATCTCGTGCTTTTTACAAAAACACAAATTGTTTTTTCGTAAACCTGACGAAATAAATAATAAATTTATCATTAGAAAATATTTGTTTGTTAAGAGTCTTAGTTGGTGATCCATTAGGATCAATTATATGTATAGAGAGTATAAAACAAAAGTAACAGCGAAGGACGTATCTACACTATCGAGACAACAAGGATCCTGAAAATATCCTTCGAGATACCTTGCAATGTATAAGGAAACACAATTAAGGCTTTTGCGCGGTTCACGCCATACAAAGTGCAGTATTCATGCTAGTGGCTGTGTAATAGTATATAAAGTGTTCACAATATGAGATCAAATATAACATTTTTGTGCAGCGTAAATTCATGCATACATACAAATTGAAAGCAAGGTGCAATATTGTTTCCAGGGTATTGTTTCTCTTCATTCGAGTTCCCGAGTCACTCTGCTCTTTTTAAAAAATTGCATCATTTTATTTATTGATTAACTAATGATAATTATTGCAGTGCTGGAGCTTAACGAAGTTAACGAAATATTTAGAGCCGTGGTAAATTTTGTGATTAATTACTTAAATCTAATACAACAGTAAATTATTAAAAGCCCTCGCAATTTAAAGCATTAATTTTTTAAGCCACTAAATCCTATCACTTTTTCATGAAACTGTTTTAAATTCAAGATCAGTCGCGATTCTGAATCAAGTGTCTATAAAATATTTAGAGCGAATAAAGCAAGAAAGTTTTATTCTTCTTTGTCGACGAGAATTTACAGAGCCTCGGGCATTCGTACAGAAATTCGAAAAAGTCGAACGATATGTGTATTTCTTTTCTAAGGAAATAAAAATATATTTGTCTTGTTAGGTAAGAAAAGTTCTGTATTAATTCTACATATAATAGAAAATAGAAAATTATCAGAGAGAAATTCAACTAAAAATTGAAAGTAGCAATTGAAAAATTGAAAGTAACAAGCATTGATTTTTTTAAGCATTGCTCCTATTTACTGAGTACGTAGATGATTGTGTAGAAGAATAGAGATACTTTGAGAGAGTATAGATATATTGTCAATGCAAGAAAGAATCGGCAGGATAAGAATATTTCGAGGTAGAAAGTCGAAATTTGTGTTGGGTCTATCAAAAGTACCTCGTCTGTGTTCTCCATGTGTTTCGCCACTTGTTCCGCCAGCTATGAAAAAACATATAGTCAAGTGTAAACTGTGAATCACTATGACCCGAAAGCTGTTGCAACTATAATATTTTTGCCTATAACAACTATGATACATCAAATCCCAAGAAAACAAATCAACATTATCTACTTTGCGGGCCTTCAGGTCATTGTGAATTTGCTTGTTCGATGGTATATTTATGTTATGAATCAATATGTTTTGTACAAAGGACGCCGACCGAATTGATAAATAATTCTTCAATATCAGAAATTCCTTTGAACTTTAGTTTCATTACTTTCTTTAATACAATTAAATAAAATCTGTTAAATATGCAATAAAATTATAGGGGAGATTACGTTATTTGTATTTTTGCAATTACAAAATAATCTACATCAATTGTACATTTTAATTTCTAAATCATAAAATTTTCAATCTGCAACTTACTGTCCCGTTATATAATTTAGAAATTAATCTATGTATCAATTGTTTTGTGATTGTAAAAATATACTTTGAAGACAAATGAAATTTGATTTTTGAAACAATTTCTTAATGAGTTTGACAGTTAAAAAGATGATCGACGTCTCGAGTTATTATGTAGCGTAAAAAAGCCAAACATAGCACACCCAGCTTGACGAGGCAGTGATAAAATGTACGCTCAATTATACAATGTGTCGTTGCGTGATATAATGCGAAAATGTATCGCGTGAACTCTCCTTAAATTCTATCTGATTAGAGCTTGCTTACCAGCTTTTCCAGCTGCTTATAAACTGCAGAAAAGTAGGGAACTCCGTTCGTGCTGAAATAAACGTGGATTTCATTTTATTAAGACCATTAGCTAGTAATCGAATTCGGATAATATATGTTTATTGTGGTATTTCCATGAGTTAAAGAAACAAGAGGTATTGGAAAGAAGTTTGAAATGTTATCTTTGAAAATTAAAAGAAAAATCTTCTGATACCTAATTCTATGAGAAGAGTAATTACTACTTTAGACTAGGATGCATTTTATTCGCTGCAATTCACTCGTTTAATTAAGTCTATGTAATCTGTTTCTGAAAGGAGAATCTACCTCCGAGAAAATGATCTTTTCAAATTTAATTACTTGCGACGGTAGAACAATAAAAGACTTGTCTTTCCCAATTCTTTAGAGATAAAAAGTCATGGTTTCTTTTTTGAAAATAGGAGATATTCAGAGTAAACAAATCAAGTACTTTTCATCCTCATTTTGTGGTGTATTACTGTGTGAAGTTAAAATTTAGAAACTCACTGTTCGAAAAGGCTGTTATAGTAAATTTGACCCTGTTCGAGATCCACCAATACAGCAGTCACTAAATTTGTAAAATCCTGCAGGACTCTATCTGGATCCTGATCAGGCTCTTGATCTCGCCCCATTGTCTGACTTCTCGTTTCTTGATACCTAAAACAATCAATAAAACATTACACTGACACTTTATATTTCAAAAAATAATATGAAATGTAAAATGCATGCTAATTTCCTATTTAAACGTAAGTTATGCAAGTAATTTGAAGGATGTGCTTAGAAAGACAGTTTAAGAATCAAGAATCTTGTTAAGAACTTTTCCTCAATGGTGTCTAAGTAAATTGAGCTGGCCACAATTACCAAGTTAATTTACAAGCAAGAGCCAACAAACTAATTACGATATTACCGGAGATCGAGCTGAACAAGAGGAAATTTGCTTACAATTTAGCCTTGTAGATTTGTAATTTAATTTCCAATTAATCTTTGAGAATAGTTTTGATGACAATCTCAAGTAGTGACATTTAAGCTAGGGTGTACATTCTGACCTCAACTCCTTTGCGAGAAGTGAAGATAGTGCAAACTTTCGAATTTCCGGGTAAACCCGGAACTTAAAGGCAAGTTTGAAGTTTCTTAAAGAAAGTTTTTATTTTTACTCTTTTTATATTTTTTTTTTCTTTTTTTATTCCTTAATTAACTCGACCAAGTTGTAAATGCGTTCTCCTTCGTTGCACGCATTAAGAAAGAACTTTCTGATCTGATATGCTCGGACAGTTATAGCGTGGGCGGAAAAATCGATAAAAGTATTTTTATAATTTTCTTTGGGTCTAGATAAACGTACCATTCTAAAGTTCCTTTTCGGAGGGCTGTTATTATCTCCCCGCGCATCTCTTTGTTAAAGGGACAGCATTTCCGGTAGGCCGACATTGTTGAGAGTAGGCCAAGGCACCTGAAACAATGAAAATAAAAGTTAAAATTAACACGGGCATGTATATGAAATAAAATTAAAGATATTAAAGCAAGATTAGCGTATAACAAGGAAAAAAATATAAGAAAATGATTCTTACACGGAGAAAAATAGATATTAAAAAGTAATATCTAGCTATTTAACTATGGGACGACTATCTAGATATTTAGATATAATATCTTGATATTAAAACTTAAAATCCAGATATTCAAATTTAATGTCTAGAGATTAAAATATTGGATGTTAGAATATTTGGATTATATATTTTAATATCTAGATATTAAGTTTTAATAGCAAGATATTTTATATCTTAATATCTAGATAGTCGTCTCATGGTTAAATAACTAGATATTACTTTTTAATATCCACACTGAAAAAAAGGTTTGGTTCGGACAACAAAATAATTTTGTTGATATTTGTACAACAAAATTTTTTTGTTGGCTCAACCAAATTATTGTTGGGTTAAGAAAATGTTTTGTTGAACTAACAAAAATTTATTTCAGCCAATAAAACATATTTTGTTACACAAAATATTTTTTTGAGTGCATTTTTTTCGTGTATACATATAGGGAGTTTATTTTAAATATACCTGAGGAGATTATCGAGTTTAGCAATAGCTGGTTGATGAAGTGGGGGAAAGAGAACTCGATGCTGGCGAACTTTTTTCAAAGTCACGTCCAAAAACGCGTTGAAGGAGTCTGCTAAGTATTGAACTTCTTCTATGGAGAGTTCTGTTGGGTGCCACATATTTTCTATATCCTGTGAATTAAACAAAAATTATAAATATTAACTGTGACAACTTTGATCTGTGTGCGATTAATTTCTCGTCTTTGCACAATAAAATGATTCAGAGGATTTTAAACCATTTCAAATGAAGTTCTTTTAACATCCTACAAAATCTAGTGAAATTAAAATTACTTAAAATTTCATTAAAAACAAATGCTAAAAAATAGCTGAGAGTACATAGAACATTACATACCCGGTAAAATAATTTTTAAATCTACAAATTTTTCAAAAACAATATTCAGACGAAATATTGTAGGTTTGCTAATTCTCTGGTTTTATTTGCCAATTCAATCATAATCTATTTATTGGGTATGAGATTTTTAGTGAACCGTTTTTATTAATTTCCAAATCAATCAGGTTTTCAACAACAGTGTGTTCGATATATGGTAATATCACTTTTTAAATAATTCAAAATAATTTAATTAAATAACTTTGGCCTTTAAAAGTTAGTTAAGTTTTATAAAAAACAAATCTAAAAAGTTTGAGGCAATAGTTTCGAACCTGAAGAAACCTATGGAGAATTTTCGGATCTACTGCAGGTTGTCTGGAGCTAGCAACCCATCTAACAATTGCTTGCTGAAGATCAGTTATGTCCCCTTGAACCGCATGTTGATGAAGAATCGTCAGAGCCGTTTGTGACAATTCGCCCGTAAAGTCTTTCTGAAATTCAAAGCGCAAATTTTAGTTGACGGGAGATAATATTTGGAAAAGGAGAATGGAAAAGAGAGTTAAAAAATAAGGTGGAAAAAGAGGATGAAACGAGGAAAATATTAATAATCAAATTTAAACGAATTTATACAAATTAAATTAGGAGTTGTGCTCTTACGCCCAATTTGCTGATTTCATGATTAAGAAACATTGTATACAATCTCTCTTGTTGGCGTAGTTCGCCCCAGTTGTCCTCTTCG
The DNA here is from genome assembly GCA_900474275.1 of Synergus japonicus. Lineage (NCBI taxonomy): Eukaryota > Metazoa > Arthropoda > Insecta > Hymenoptera > Cynipidae > Synergus > Synergus japonicus. Next base: position 46,433 of record UCOH01004867.1, read on the forward strand.
GAAGTGCCTCTGTTCTCTCGCGTCGAAAGCGAAAGCTTTAGTTTAATTCGACCCTGCACATTGCTCCTTTGAGTCCTAGCTTGCAGCTTGTACCATCCTTCTATTCCCGTGCTTGGAATATCCTGAGACAGGAAATTTATCATTCAAATCATTTTCTTTGACGTGAAAAATCCAATTTCTTGTATTGCTCTAATTAGTTCTTGTACCTTTCCGATAGTTTATTTTTCAAAGGTAGCTCTATCGATTTGCAATACCTTTCCAAGACCCAGATTTGCTTGACTTTTAATCTCAATTCAAAAAATTGTAACAGAAAAATCATTGCGATTTTCATCTCTTATTTTCATCTCTTTATTGAGAAATAATAATTGAAAAAGATGCAATTTTCTTTAAAAAAAAAAGCCGTAGGAAATATTAGATTGAAATGTGTATAAATAAAAACTCTGGTGGGTGGATGAAAAAAAAGAGTTGAAGTTACAGCGACATGTTACTCTCACGTTTTTTCGTTTGACATTTTACTTTTTGCGGGAATTGAATGAGAAAGGGTTGACATATAAAACTATTCATATAAAAAAATATTTACCTGTACAGGAATGTTGACACAGCCCAGAAAATCATCCTGACTTCCGGATCTTGCGCTTTGAGCAATTTGTTTGAAGAATCGACCAAGACCTTTGACCCCTCGAACCTCGTTCAACTTGCTGACCGCGTCGAGGACCGAGGACTCGTCGTCATGGTCCCTATAACCATGTCTGTCAGGAACACAAAATTTCTCGAAGGAAGTCGCAGTTGAGCCTCTTAGCAGGATTTAAGGATAAACAAAAATGAAAAAGTGTCTTGAAGAAGAAGAAGAATAGAAAGTCGAGAAAGAAATCATTCCAAAGATGAAAATATATAATTTAAGCATTTTTGATTACAACAATATTCATCACAATTTAATTATTACTCATAATTATTCCCGTAATAAATCTACCGAATGGAATCCCATTGTGTAATCCGAAACATTTTTTTTTATTTTAAAAACATCCATTAAAAATTCTTTCCTACAAAATTTTCCGTTCTTCTGTGTTTTAACGAAAGATAAAAATACAAGGAGAGAACTAAAGGGATAGTGTTTTTAGCAGCAAGCATTAATTCTGTGTGAGAAAAAAAATTGCTCACCATATATCCAAGTGTAAGATGTCGGTATTGATATCGTCGATGACACTGTAAGAATATTTATTGCGATTTCTTTTCATAGGTAATAATAAAATTTGTTTTAAACATTTGAGAATCTATAAGATTAGTTAAGATTAGACAAGAATTATTTGCACAGGAAAAAGAAGTCTTAAAAAAACTTATGTTAATGTTTAAATTCTGGAATAACGATCTATTTTTTAGAAATTTATTAAAGTAGACAATTATTACTTACAAAGGAAACTTTTCCTCCCATCGAGGATTCAGTGTATGGTGTTTCACTGAAGTGGCTCGTATGTACTTTGCAGGGACTTCACCACTCAAGGATTCTCGATGTTCTCGCCTACTAGTCTGCTCCCTTCGTTTAAATGATGTAATTCTGAAACTAATAGAGATTACCCTAAAAAAATTTTATTAACAAAGCCGTTCCACTGTCATTTCTTTCTAATATGGACTCGAAATATAAAAAATAGAAACAAATTCTCATCAGAATTCTTTTAAAACCCTTGAAACAACTTAAAATTCCTGAAAATCCAATTTAATTTTTTTAAATCTATTAAAATTACTTGAAATTCAATGAAATCTCCTGAAATATTTATGAAGTTTTTTAAATACTTAAAAATTACAGAAACACCATGGTATTTCATTAAATATTAGAAATTCCTCGAAATTCGATCAAATTCCAAACAGATCTGTTAGATTCCTCAGAAATCTAAGAAATATTTGAAATCACTTTAAATCCTTTGAAATTCCATGTTAAAATTCCTTGAACCCACCAGAAATCTTTTTAAATTCGTGAAAATTCCAAATAATATTTTTTATTCATAAAAAATTCCATAAAATTAAAATTTCGTGAAATATTTGGTTGGTTTTTTTATCAAGGAAAATCAAAGAGTAATAAAAACTAGCAGTGAAGTTGTATCGACTTTTGTGCTTATTCAATGAGCACTTTCTTTATGGTTTCTATTTTCATTTATCATAAAAGTTGCGAACTTCAGAGAATAGTAAAATTTTCTTAGTATCCGAACCGATTGATCCTATTTAATTTAATTCTACCCACCCTATCTCTTCATTTATGATTTCTGAAGAATGCAGAGTAGAGATTTTATTTGAAAAATAAAGGAAAAGTATTTTAACAAAGATAATTGAAAAAGTTTGTTAGTCAGATCTTGAAGTTTATTCAAGTTATATAAAAATCTCGAAATTCCGCAGAAAAAGAAAATTACTAGAAGAAGAAGGAAAAAAGCGGCCAATTCTTTGCTGTGTAATCTGATAAATAAGAGTTTAAAGACCCTTGAAAATGTCGTAAACGTCTGACTTATCGTTTGCTTCTTCTACTTGCGATCTCGAATGCATTTTCCCTCTCATAAACTTCTTTCCACTAGCTGTTTTTTGAAGAAAATAAAATTCAATGGACTGTAAAAGCGAATCCGAATTTGAGTCAATTTGTTAATAACAAATTTTAGCTAGTCAGAGAAGAATTTGTATATCTACTATATTCAAATATTATTAACATTATTACTTAATACTTTACAAAAAAATGTATGAGTTATGAAGAGAAATAAAAGTAGAATATATTTTCCAGTCCTTGAATTGTCATCACGATTTTGAGTAAATTTATCCACTATAAAAGCAACCCTAGAAATCTTCATTTCCGTTGCATTCACTTTGTCCCAATGCTAACCATTGTGCCTTTGAAACTAAAAGGAAGCTTCATAATGGATTATACATATATGGTTTTAGGAATGTACTCCCGTAAAATGAAGAACTTGATATTAACTCTTTTAAATTACCCGCATATATTTTTTTGCATCTTTGCCGGAAGTAAAAGGAGCTTACAAAGGTTCTCGTATTTATTCTCTAAATAACTTTTCGCATTCAGGTATTTATGTATATACTACTCCAGAATTTCAATTTAAAGTCATTTACAGGCATTGCCTTATTTATCTTCCATACTAATTTCCCTTATTTGCTTCGAACATTTAATTTACTACAGAAGTTGTATTTCAAAGCAGGATTTGCAACCAATTCTAATTGTAAATACATGCATTAGTAGTTAAAGTTTCTCTCTAAATGTTGCCGTGAACTCTTTATCTCATCATGGCTGTAATTATTTGGAAAATTGAGTTTCCATTTCATTATTGGTCTTACCTCGAGTGTTTTCGAAGCTTTTCGTGATGAGAATTTTCGATTTCACAGCCACCATCCGATAAAGCTCGAGTCGTTTGTCTAGGGGAAGGTGGAGCAGTATGGGGAGAATGACCGCTTAAATTCGTCTGAGGACTGGGTAGAGTGCTGCTATTTCCTGGTTGAATGCCCAGCATACAGTATGGATCGCTGTAACCTTGTAAAAATATTCATATTTACGATTTCCCGTTTCACGACTATTTTCGTACTTCACATGACAAACAACTTCAAATTGCAGAACGTTATTTCTTGAAAATTGAGGCATAAATTCTACATTTTATCCAGCGTCACTGCAAATTGCATTCTCGCCTTCCGAAATTTTTTTATTATTTTTATTTTTTAGTTTCTTACCTATCAGATTCACCTAATGCAATATTAAAGATTCTCTATTCTTCCATAATACTAAATTTAGCAGATTATCCCTTACAGAGCCTCATTTATTGTATTATTATTATAGTATCCACAAAAGTAAAAAAAAACAACTTCCAATTACATATTTTTTGTGTAAAACATGGACCATAAAATTTAATAAATTATGTGTTGTGTAAATAGGTTATTTCATGAAAATTTGCACTTTTCCAGTGCATTGGCTTTCAAAGAGTTCTGCTTGTGTATATGTACCACGATAAAAATAACTTATCAAGTCAATTGGCTCACTGACGTCCAACATTCAACAAGCAACGCTGAAGTTGCTAATCGAATCGATCCCAGTGTTGTTCAGACCGGGGTATACAAGCAGTTTTTTTATGTGTTCAGCTGCTTAGTTTTGACTGACGTTATCATATTTCTATTTAAAAAGTAAAACTTCTCTTTTATAAAACTTTATTTTTAAATGAATAAATAATATTCCATCATAAAAAAGAAGGAAATGAAACAAAGGCTATTTTAAAGGGAACTTACCATTTGCATCCTTTGCTTCGAGACCTTCTGCCTCCACCACAAGAACATTTAGTACAACTATGGGAGGCTAAACAAAAAATAAAGAGAGGTGTTATAAACTTTTTCTGAGTTAGAGGCATTTCCTGGTATAGTCAAAGCATAAAAGTTTAATTGTACCTTTTCCTCGGAAGCAATATTTAAAAATCGCCTATGTTGATCTTGCGGAACACTAAAAGCTTCTTGGGCATATCTATAAAGATCTTCCTTATATTGGGCATATTGACCAGTACTAGCGCCTACTCTGTTTGCAATTGTGTACAGAACTTCCCTATACAGTTGTTCTATCTGCAACACATACAAAGTAAAAGTTATAATGATTTCTGCACGTAAATTTCCCGAAAATATACGACTTTTCAGTCTTTCCGAACATTTTTTTTCAAAGTCTCTATTCAACATTTAAAAGAAATTGAAGAGCACACTGAGAAAAATGTTTGTTGCTATAGAAGCAACAAAAATGGTTTGGTTGTGCCAACCAAATCTTGGTTCTTTCAACAAATTTTTTGTTGAACCAAGAAAATTCATTTGAACCAACAAAATCTCAGTTTTGGTTGAATTAACAAAACTGTGGTTGGTTCAACAAAAATTTGGTTGGCACAACCAAATTTTTTGTTGTCCGCACCAAAAATTTTTCTTAGTGCAATATTAAACAAAATTCGGGTGTTTTATATTTTCGGCTGATTGAAATTTCGGGAATTATTTTCATGGTATTTTTTCACATTCGGAATTTTGGTTTTTCGGCAAAAAGATTACTGATTACTGATTCCATAAATGTGTTATTCGCTAATTCTGATTGATGAATAAACTTTCGTTTGTTACGTGGATTCCCAAGTAAAAAGTGAATGAGAATACTGTGTTGTTTATCACGAACGTATAGCGTTCGTTATCATTCGTTTTTACTGAAAAGAATGAAACATTGAGTAATAAAGCGCTCTTAATAATGGGTATTGCGTTCTGCATATATTAATCATCTAGGTCGCTTTCTTGCAAGTATTTTTCCATCGAGCGTTACTTAAACAATACTCTTTTTGCACACTATACCCGTTATTTACGTAATCACTAATTATAATGCGGGAGCCGTGGCACCATACCTCCTATGCACAGTTCCGTCTCTCGTTAATCATAAAAATTGCCAGATAAATAATATCTACTAATGCCCACTTTCTTCCTTTAATATTTTGCTTGACACTTCATGGTTTATAAAGTAGATGGCACTGAAGGTCTCAATTTTTATATCCATTATTATTTTTTTTAAATGATATTAATGATTGAAATCGGAATAAATGTAAAGTAATTTACACACGCAAAGTGTAATTTAAAACCAAAGTAATTTACACGAAAAGTAATTGCTGATTGAACGAAGTCTTGCTCAAGGCTTCCGAACTTCATTTACAGTACAACCTCCATAGTAGGACCCTCCATAAGAGAGCCAATGACCTTGATGAGCTCGGAAGCTTCTCTCACTACAAACCCTTCTTACGCGACCTCGAAAATGCTTTTATTAAAATTATTTTTCTAATTTGCATACAATAATTTGTGTATTTATATATATATAATCGGTTTTTTTTAACAGTGTCATAAAAATAAAGCGTTACGAAAAGTTTTAAGAAAACAAAATTATAATTTTAGTTTAAATTTAAGTATAATATGTTCATATTTTAATATCTACATATTGTATTTATGTCCACTTTTATATGTAAATCCATTTTATATGTAATCCATTTTATATATGTAATATAATCGAAAGGATGCTGCTTATTCGGCTTTTTCATCGCCGCCGGCCGCGGGCTCTCCTGTAGAGGTTGTGTACCCAAACACACATTTTACACACACGCGCAATTTCTTAGCTCGAAGCTCAGGAGTGGGGGCCCCCTATTTCTCGGAATTATTACCCCTTACCGCCCGTAGTGGCTCTCTTATAGAGGTTGTACTGTATTTATATTATACTGAATGAATCTTTTCTGAAGGAAGATAATTTTTTATAATCTACTTTGGATAACATCGGCCACACTGAATCGTTAATTCTACTTTGACAAATTCCATCGATACATAAGGATGATGATCCCCAAGGAAAAGTCTAAACATTCTTATCCAAGGTCCTAGTAAAGCATAAGGGAGGGTTGACAAACTTGGCTTTCATGTCTCATAAATATTCTGCTCTTAAGGGTTCGAAGAAGATGAAGTTTCCAAGCTTTGCTACACAAAATCGAGTCGAAGTTAATATAGTTCATTACAAGTTTTTTCACTAGAAAATTTAATAAAAAAACTTATAATTCGTGTCTACTATAATTAGTCAATAGCGATCTCAAATTAGGGCATAATTTTCCTTGCAAGAATATGAAACTCCAAACTTTTTATCGCTCAGAATATTCAGGGAATCTTCTTAAACATAATTTTCATTAAGTACGTGTTTTATTAAAAAGGTATAAGCTGAAAAGTGTATATATACTGCGCATAAGACTCTTAGCTTGTATAATTATGAGAATAAGAAGAATTAAGTTGGAAAATTGAGGAGAGAAAATCCTTATTTTAAAGGGGAAAATAATAAAGGGTATAGAAGTTTCATTTCATTGGAGGTTCTTAGATAGATTAGCAGTTATCACAGGATACAGTATGACGTTATTTGATATACGAGGAGATTCATTAAGCGAGCATGTTCCTTCATTGCCAAGTTTGAATGGCATCTGCCAGTATAGTTGACCCGAATGTATGGGGAACGTGATCACTGATCAATGTAGAATGATAACGGCGCACCCTACTTACAATTAGTGTCAATGATCAACGTCTACGTGAATTCTCGATAAAGTCCCCACTGCACTAAGTCAGCTCGATTTACTTCAATGAACTACCCAGTTGGCTTTTCTCTGATAATAATTACAGCGAAGGACAGAACATTTATACTGTTACTTCTTTATATGATTGGGGAATTATTTTCGTGTCGGGAAATAATTGACACAAACGCGGTACGAGTTTTAATGAGTCTCATTAAACTATACGGAAGAATTCAAAGAAATGAATTAAGTAATTGATAGAAATGAAGGTGCAGCGCGTTAGAAGTTTTTAATTAATTCGAAGACTATATATAAAGACGAATTTGTAATCGTATGAAAAGGAAATGCACCAGTACAATTTTTTAGGCCAGAAATAATATTTTCTAAGGTTGTGAATAAATTCTATATTTAAAGAACTTTTAATATTCTGATGAATATAAAAAGCAAGTACATATATATATATATATATATATATATATA
>UCOH01004869.1:0-28144 GCA_900474275.1 Synergus japonicus
CCTTAAGGGTTTAGCTTCAAATATAGAAATTTTCAATGTGGTATCTCAATAAATGTAGACGTAGCGTTACAGAGAAAAAATGTCGGTAAGGTAGGGATCGGGTAAGTAATACATGCCTTTAAACCTTTTCATCTACTTTTCTATTCCTGTCTCTCACTCGCTCAGTATAACTTACAATAGATATTCAGTAAGTGAAACTATCGCAGTGACAAAAGCAGTTCAACAAGTTCAATTTGATTTTTTTTTCGAAAGTACAATTACCACGTTAGTTGTACAATCTTCGTGAGCCGCAGCTCTAGGGAAAACACGATATACAAAATTGCAAAGGCTTCATGTGGTTGGAAACCTAATTTAAAATTTTGGCTCCGTATCTGAAAACAGATAAATCCAAAATTTTTAACCGTGTTTCGCACATATCCAGCACCAAGCATCGACAGCGGGAGTCACCTAAAGACATTATCTTTGCATACGTGGACGCAAAGGAATGGCGAAAACTCCATTTGAAGAAGCTAGTTAAAAAACCATGAACATAAAGTAAAAAAAAAAAAGAAAAATCTTTAACGTATTTCTTCAAACGCAAACTACTTTTTTTAATATAAGCTTTTTTTCCTTCTGACATTTCGCAGAAAGAATGCGAAAAATTATTTTTTTAGAGAGAAATCGAAATTCCAGTTTCTCCTCTCTCAGTTAATCAATAACGAACATTGATTACGCAAGGAATATCAATGGAACTATTCTTTTTTAATGAGCACTACGACAAATTACAAGAAAAAATCGGATAAATAAAATGTTTTCAGTCTGTTATCCATTTATTAAATCCCTGTCTATCGATTCCCGTTCTTTACCTATTCTCTTTTCTATTGGCTTCTCAATTTATCTATTTACATTCCAAACTTTGTTTAATCTTGTAATTTTTCTAGTAGTGCTCATTTCTGAAACATCTTATCAATTACTGTCACTATGGAACAACGAAAAATTGTTGCATTCTACCTCTCTCGCTCTTGAACACTCGCACTTAGAACTCACTCTTGTGAGTTTACAGAAAATCGTACTTTATTTGTACAATGACAAATATTTCTGCAATCTGAAAACACCTCGTAAAGTTTGGACACCAATTTCGAATCGATTTAACTTGAAATATTAAGTATTAATAGACTTGTATTTGAAAAGAATTCGTAAACCCAATTTTACAAATTTCCAAATTCTCTTTAAGTGAGAAAACTTGTTTTAAAATTTGATAAAATTGACAGGTCCAAAACTTTACGAGGTCGTTCTTTTTCCAACGACGATAATTACTTTCCAGTTATAAATATATCGTTAGTACTTAAACATAGAATATATAATATATATTATGCCGTACGCCTCGTTTATAAAGATTGCTATTTTCCTATTATGCGTAGAATCACCTCTCATTTTATGCTTAAATTCGCACGCAAATTCGATCTCAATTTTCGGTGGTTTAAATATAATATATATATATGTATATTTATATTTGTGAAGGATATAATTTTTTCTTACGCTTTCCTGTTCGCTTTAATCGAGTTGTTTGCCCATTTCGAAAAAAATGCATAAGTACTACAAACTGAATTTATAGTGGTAAGAAAAATGTTAATGGTACAAACCAAAGATATTAGTACTAATATCTTTGGTGCAAAGTTCTCTTGTTTAGAATTGAAGTTTAGAATTGAAAATTTGAAAGAAATACTCAAAATCAATATACAAATTCGAGATGAGCAGTATCAGGAAAATTTTCACCACAAACTAAAAATAAATATAAAATGTATAAACATATTTCTGGCACTCTTTAATTTAAAGACTTTAAATATGTATACAGGATCAAATGCGGTTAAAAGCCATGGTTCCTCGAGACCAAAATTTTCGAAAGTCGAAATCTTCTACTAATCTGGATAAATTTGTCTTCACACTCGAGATCGTACACGGTGAAAAATATTAGCAAAAAGATAGTTCCATCCGCTAATATTTTTCTTTATGTGAATTGTCGCTACGAAACTCGCCTCTGCACGCTAAAGTCACATAAGGGTGATCCCTAAAAATAAAATGTGTGATTTTAAGAAAAAACACATGCGATTTCGTTTTCAACAAAACAAAAAGCGGGGAACTTGTTAAGCGGTAAACACACAAAGTTTTTAAATCCATTTTTAAAGACCACCCTGGAAGCTTTTTTTTAGTGAACATGCAAGGCGAAATTTCAAGCGTCGATAATCTAAGATGAATTACTGTGATGACATTTTTATGAAATTTGTGTGTACTCGATTTGAATTACGATCAAGCGAGGAAAAAAATGAAACGTACATTTTCCTACGTATCTCATTAATAAACCTTGTGCCTAGAACTACGATTAAGTCCTACGATTATTTATATGCAACTTATTACTTTTTCGGATATTCTAGTTTAAGTGCTCACCAGAATTTCATTTCGCTGATAATGCGCGATATCCCAGACCGTTGTAAAGTCGCGTGAGAAGCCAAAACATATGAAGGCATTATTTGTGTAGGTACGTGTAAACAAAGGGTGTGGGACACGTTGAGCACTTTATTTTTTCGAATGTCGCAGAACGAGATTCTCATATCGAAAACTTGAATTTTTAACCGATAAACTAATAAAACAAGAATTTGAAAATTTTAACTCGTTCTGCGGAAAGATCAGAAAAAAAAGGATTCTCAATTCCTTGAAAAAAAGTTGAAAAAGAAAACTTGAAAATACAAACTTTTCATAAAACAGAATGAAACGAAAACAAATTGGCACCGGGCCAAAAACAATAAGTCAAATTTAACCCTTATATTATGTTAACTCTCGAAGAAAGAAAAATCACCCTAAAGAATCTAGAGCCTGACTTTGCAAATTAAATAATTCGTAGTTGCTTTAAACTCTTCTTTCAGTCTTCGCTTATAAAGAAAGAGACTCAGTTCCAAAATTCGAAAGGATTTCGAGGCTAGAAATATTCAACCGATATTGATATTTAAATTTCGCGTCAGAATTACGTCTAAACTGAGACTATGTGTGAGATAGTCAAATATAATTCTGACCGTAAACCTATGCAAGAAAGAATTGCTTATAGACTCTAGAATTTTGGAAATGAATCTATTCGGTAAGAGAGGTTTAACAACGGAAAATTTTAACTATCTAATTGTATTGAATGTTCTCCTCTAGCCAGAAAAATATACAAATTTCGCAGGCCCCTATCTCGAAATATGTATTCGCAATCTCCCAAGTCTCGCTTATTTTCGTGATTAAAATCGGGGATAGGAGGTGAAACCAAGATACGGAAACGTGAACCTCGAGGCCTGAGGTTGCGAGTTCTGTTGCGTGTGAATTGGTGAACTTGGCGGCCTCTGGAGGAGCGGTGAACTCGGTCGTTGAAGGAGCGGAGAACTCGGCCGTTGGAGGAACGGCGAGCTCGGTTGATGATTTTGGAGAGATGAAAGTGGCGGACCGTGAGAGTGAGGATGGTGTAGACTGGGTCGATGGTGAGGAAATGAGAGAGCATGATGACAGGGCGAGGATTGCGAATTCTGTACATTGGGTACACTTAAATTGTTGGACGTGTTGGGACCGGGGATATTGAGGCTGGTTGGAACACCGGGGATCGTGAGACTGCCGGGGATTCGCAGGGTGCTAGACGGAAGGGAGAGAGTGCCTGGCGTGAGGTAGTGTAGGTTAAAAGGCTGACGGGGGGGCTAGTAAAGCCTCATACCTTCTTCGAAGTTAACAATCAGAGGGTCCACAGCTGGGCTGCCAATGAAACTGCTGGCTTCGCTGCTGCCTCGGCCTTGATCAGATTCGGTGCTGCTACCGTCGAATTTTGAATCTTCTTGGCGGTTCGACCATTCTTGGTTGGTGGGTTTCGCCGAGATTGTTTCGGGAGTCTTACCCTGGTTGATGGGTGTACTCTCAATTCCTGGACGCTTATTAATATGAAGAAAAGGGCAGTGAGGCTTCATGCAGCCACTGGGTTGAGTTTCCCAGTAGCAGGCAATGGATTTGCGATTCTTCTTGAGCTCCATATGCCGGAAGTTGCAATGCTCGTTAAGGCAACTGCCCTGCTGCCAGTAGGAGCAGACTGTTTCGCATCCTAAGGCAGATGGTTCATGTCTGAACTGACATGAGTCTCCCTGCGAAAAAAAGAATTAAATTAGAATACATCTTCCAAATACAATTAAAAGTTATATATATATATATATATATACTTTAGAAATTTGTAATCCACACTCCTTGTATAATGTTTTACATTTTGTCTTAAGGGCATGTGATACTTTACTATAAGAGCAAATTAGTTATACCAATTATACATTCATAATAATAAATATTTTTAGTAAATAAGAGTCAATAAACCTACGCCTCATATAGATGGAGGTTTATTGACTCTTTTTAGTTAAAAATATTTATTATTATGAATGTATAATTGGTATAACTAATTTACTTTTATGGTAAAGTATTACATGCCCTTAACATGAAACATGACGCTTTGACAGATCTCTCCCTCTCTTGAGTGTAATATGTTTTTTCTTCCTAAATAATGCTAAATAACCCCTAAACGTTTATGTAACGTTTAACGAAATCTATGAGAGGAAGCATACTAATACGTTAAATACAACAATTTTATTATGCAGAATAAATATTCGATACAATCACAGTGCACATTGGTATAAATACTGTGATTTGTATCAAGAATAATGTATAATAGTATAATTAAGAATGAAAAGAAAAAACAGAAAAATTAATAATCAGAACCATATTTGATTTAATCTGATTTCAAATGAGAAAATTGCACAATCTGTATAAGAAGTAAAATATTACGAAATCCATTTTGTGAAAATATCGCTTACACGATATTCTAGACGTCACATAGCTTTTAATTTCAGTGACATGAAATTTACAAAAAGAGTACAAACTCTGAGAAACTTCTAAATTCAACATCAAATGAAACCCAAACTCAAAATTCAAATACAAAATCGATGAGAGAAAGTATACTTTTCACAATTTAAGCATCTGGACCTAGAATTTTCATTAAAAAAAGAAAAAAAAGGTTCGCGAGTCACGCAACACGGCTTCAACATGGCCGATCTAACCTCAAACTTCATCAAATACTCCCGCAACACATGGTACCCGAAAATAGCAATTTAAAGAATATTAGACGCTTTTGAAATTGGAATTTCATTACTAAAGCAATAAATGATAAATATATTTTACCTTGGAACACTTCGAGTAGTAGAAAAAGTAGCAGTCCATGTTCTTGTGATTTTGCTCCATTTGTAGGAACTTGTAAAACGATGAATGATCGTGTTCCTTGCTAGAAAATAAAATAAAAATCCCGTTTAGAATAACAAATCACGAAAGATTACTTATTTAGAACACAAATATTATTTGAAAAAAAGATGAAGGAACTATTGCTCAAGAGAAAAAACACGCGAAAAACGTTACCATTTCATGGTATGAAACATGATTTCGGATTTAGAGGATCGTATATTCCCGAGTTTTCCTCTTAAAAGAAAGAGAATATTAGTAAAGGAATACGAGGTTTGAATTTGTTTTGATTCGCAAGGTCAGCTTTTATTGTTCATATAGGAACTTGTCAGATTGTATATACTCACTTGTGACTTTGGTGACTCTTTTTCGACACCACAAAGGTACAACTCCAATCTTGAACTACCGAAGAGACACTTGCACACGCGTAGAAATAATATACGTAGATAAGATACGAATACACTACTACACAGTTGAACACTAGTCAATTTTATCACGAAAGAAATATAGATATTTCGTACTCGCTATATACTCTGGTCGAATAAACGAATACTTCCGATCACTTCCGACGAACTTGCGAATGTGCTCGAGACTGCAGCTTGCAGGTAAATGAGAACTGAAACAAGATAGGGAACTAAATACGAAGTGCTGAGAGGTAGAGTCTGGCGTGTTGAGCCACTGCACATGCGCTACTTCCCTTGAGAACAACACGAATAGGAGACCGGTTGCCATGGTGATGGATAGTTGCGTCGTGTCACTCTCATGGGAAAGGACGCTTGCGCAGAAAGTTCACGCCTACAAATTGGAATCACTTGGTGGGAGGTGGGATGGGTAAACTTTCTCTTTGGAAAGTCGTGGTAATTTTCAAACCTGGGTAGGATACAATTGTTTTTGGGGAAAGTCCAGGCAAAGATTTGTGCCAGATTATAAATTAGTAGTACAGGCTTGCAATTATAATAAGAAGGTCATTTTTGGGATAATCCTACCTTGCACCCAAGATACTAGTATAATATCTTTGCTTTGTACCATTAACATTTTTCTTACCACTATAAATTAAGGAACCCAAATGTATAAATTTAAATTATTAGTTATTTTCAATTTATAAGTTTGGACGTATTTTCTTGAAATTTGTTCAAATTAAAATAAATTTTGACGATTTTTCAGATGAATACTGAACAATAAGCATTATTATTTTATAATTATAATAACAATAAGCATCATTATTCATTTCTCCTTTTCACTCTTTTGAATTTGGCGCGATTTGGTCTCGTTTCCATTAACTGAAGTTTGTCCAATAAACAACAGAATATGTAATACAAAGATGGCAAACACATTCTTAAAAAAGGTAAAAAAGGTTGTAAAAAACATCTTGATGGCGGGAAACGGGAATCATTGTTTTTGTTATTTTTCGATATAAACACCTTTGTAAATACATCAAACATTTTAAAATGGATGAGTTATTTATAAGACCTGATGATAAGCCAATGCAGTTTTATCTCGTTGACTTGGATGTAAAAGAGAAAACTAAATATACATTATTGATTGAGGTAAGTTTTTAAAAAGCAATGGTAAACATAACCTCAAATTATCACATACCTTTAAATTCGTAACAGTTCTTTGTATTTTGTATTTATTTCTTAGTTTTCATTCTCGTTTACATTATTAAAATATCTGTTTACATATTTTAAAAGCATTCGCTAATAATGTAATGTTGAATTTGAATAAGATTCGTTAAAATTTTGAAATAAAGACCATACCATTTTAATTTATTTGTTTTATTGTTAATAAAATTATTTAAGAAGCTGAATATAAACATAGGATTTTAGTCTTAAGTTCAAGAGTTTGTTTTATATTTATGAATAAGTTTCAAACCCGCAAAATTACAATTTGTACAGTCAAAAATCTTATACCTTTGTAAAATTCTTTTTGTTTCAAAATTATAACATGATGTCTAACTATAAATAAGCCTATATATTTGAAAAATTGGATGTTAAAATAATACTTTTATGTAATAATTTAAAAGCCCTTGATTTTTAGGACGCAGGTGGAAGAGTTGAAAACAGTCCATCAGACAACATCTTAATGTTAACAGTTAATTCTGACAAAGTTAGTAAATATGATTTTGTGTTTGATGTGAAATTCATAGATGACTGCATTGCAGAGCAAGAAATTCTGGACATTGACCTGTATTAGTAAGTTTATATTTTCCTGAACGAAGATTCTTAAAATAGATACAAAATTTAATCTTTCTGTAAACTCATTTTAAATTACAAAGCGTCTAGACGTCAAGTTAGACAGACGTAAAATTTCGTCTAAATGAAATTGAAATAGAAATTTATCCGGCTTAAGTAAGACCTAGACCACGCTGACCGATTTTCTTCACTTACCTTTATTACCTTCAGGTATGCACCTTATTGAAAAAGATCATTGTAATTGTCGAGTTTCTAAATTTTTCTAAGCCGGGTTTTCCTGAGCTTACTTTGTGTAGTGTCTACAGACTCTACATTTATTACTTCTTTAATGAGATAATAATATTCCCCTTCTAGGTTATTAGCAAAATACGGTCACAATTATTATTTATGTCAATAGCCACACATATTTTATTAAATAAATTCGACCGTCCATTGACATTCGGTTGTAGCCGGACGAATTACTTTACATAATTTATATTAATTTTTATATTTTTATAAATTTAGAATAAAATACATTTTCAGTCTTGGGGATCAAAGATTCAACGCTTGTCGAATGTGCAAATTCACAATGGGAATATCTCGATGTCTGTGGTAAGAAAAAAATGCAATAAGTAAAAAAAAACAGTTGCTATTCCTTCATCCGAAAGCATAAATAATTGTTTTTATAGCTCCACTTTGAAGTACAAAGACATTTACGAGTTAGTAAAAAACAAAAAGACGATGAAAATTGGGTCTTTTAAGTCGACAAAAAGTGAAGACAAGCAAGAAACGATACAGAAAGGTGTATTGCATTTTAAAAACAATGCATCCCAAGAAGTCAAAATGGAAATAAGTAACAAATTAAAACAAACAACTTTAAAAAGCATCGTTTTAGACAAAAATAATTTAAAAAATAAACGAACAAAAAGGAATTATGCTGTAGATACTGGTAGCGAAACTGAAAATTCTGAAATTAATTCTTCGTCCGTTTTGATCAAACGTTTTTCAAAAACACGATCACAAATACAGGTAAAATTATATACTTTCCAATATACAAGCTTAGCTTTCAATTTCAAATTGGAGTATCGTAGTAATTTTTTTTCACTAAATAATGAATTTTTAATTTTTAAAGAAAAACAAAATTTTCAAACAACATCGAGAAGCAGTCGAATTGTCTGAACCCTCTACCTCTAAAGCTTTATCAAATCAAGATTATGTAGTAGTTATATCAAGCGATGAAGGCGAAGATAGATCACAGAAAAATTTAGTAAAGTAGGTGCAAATTTAAAAAAAGATCTTTTAAAAATAATATTAATAATAATATATTAAATACAAAATATAATATACATGTATACGTATTTATTAATTTATTTATAGGACTACGAAAAATAGTAAAAAAGTTCTTATAAGAGAAAAAGTAAGAAGTAAAAAGAAGATTAAGATAAAAAATGAAGATGATTCTGAAGAGGAAGTTGCAAATTCTCAGGGGTAGGTTTAATTAAATATGTATACATATATGAATAAATAAAGGAAACATGAAATATTGTATTTCCTGATATTTAATCATTATTTTTTCCAGGGAGGTCATTAATCAAGAAGTTGCAGATTTCATCTCTAAAACCCGTAAAGATAAAATATTAGATTACCTAGGATACCCGGAATCTAAATCGTAAACATTGATTTAATTTGCAGTTTTATTTTCTATTTACATTATTTTAAATTGATTATTATATTATCTATTATAGAAAAAATTTTGAAGAATGGGAATCTCAAGCGATCATTGACTATTTAATAATCTCAGACAGTATGCAAGAAGCAATGGAACTCAAAACTTGGAGAGCCATACAGTCATTAAAAGTAAGTTTCCTTTTAAAATTATGTATAATCAAGTTATCTTATTCAAATTTTTATTTCACAGTTTCTGCCCAAAAAAAGAGGATTGAAATTAATGTATCAACATTTCATTCGTAGTATTCTACCCAATATCGATAGTTATAATTTATCACCAAAGGATCTGGAGCAGTTCAAGGCTCTGAAAAGTGTAATAGATAATTCCCAAGATGATCAAATTTAAAAAAATTTTAATTACGTCTAAAAAAATCTTTATTTTAAGGGGCAGGTGATATTTGATCATAATAGCAATTTAGTGGCCCCAACTTTACGTTTGAAATAATAAATTTGTTTCTCTAAAATTAGGCCATTTACCTCCTATATATATTTACGGAAGTAAATTGCTTAGTTTTAGTGAAAATATTTATTATTGCGAACGTAAAGTTGAGGAAACTAAATTGCTTTTATGACAAGGTATGTTTACTTAATTAATTTTTTGTATAAAGAAATATCATTTCAACCGATTAAATTAGGGTATTCCAAAAAGTGGGTATTAATATGAAATTTGGTAGAATAGTGATCAATAATAAAATAGTAATTTATTAGAACACATGTACATTATTTAAAAAAGCCGTATGACCACGAAAGCATTATTCATTTGACTAATATATAATACCATAAATATAAAAAGAGCAAAAGAATCAAGTGTAAATGATGAAATATTGGATCGTTTGTCACCAAGTGTTTTCCACTTTATTATCATCCTTGTTATAAAATTAATTATTATGCTATTATATGGAACATTGAGTTTGTAATTAATAGCATATTTTAAAAAAACGAACGGAAGCAAATTTGAATCGAACTTAAAATCCAGCATAACAACTTAACCCGAGTATTAATTTTTTTAAAGGAGATAATTGATGACAATTCTTAAGACAACGATCGAACAATCTATTTCTTAATTTTAAACTACGATTGTATTTGAAAATAGTTACAGCTCGCAAATTATGGCTGCAATCCCTATTTGAAAGTCGAGGTTTTATGATCCACTTTCAAGGGATTCAATTTACGAATTGTAACTTGATTACTTATTTTTAGAAAATATCTCGTAAATACATATGTGCATTTCACCTCAGTACATAGATTTGCCTACAAAAAACAGGCTTTATAAATTTATATTTTTAAGTTTATAATTCAGTTTAATTTAAAATACTGATGCAAATCGGAACAATTTTCTAGATTTGCATTGAACAACCATTATAAACTTGAAAAATATAAATTACACATATAAAAACAACGAAGTATAGATTTCACACAGAACTCAGTCATCAACTGTGTCTACACTTCTCGAATATTCAGTCATTAGGATTCAATGTCCTAATTAAAAAAAACAAATTCTACGACACTTAATCCAAATTTATATTCCATATCAATAAAAGATACTTAAAAAAATTGCTGATTACCCATATTGCCACTTAAGAATAAAGGAAGCAAATAAGTATCAAAGATTCGTAGTATTCTAGCTAAGTTGCTAAAATTTCCAATTCTCATTGGATTTTTATTGCCTCTTTTTTAAACATAGAAAATATCTGCTACTCTTTTCTATTAAAAGTTTTTGATATTTATTTTGACACAATTCCACTTTCAATTCGAAGCTACCTATTTAGTTCAAGAGTTAAATTTTTTTTATTTGTTTACAGTAAATACGAAATATACAATATGATATGCGCAGAGATTTACCTAAAATTTCTAATTTTTCGGGAAAAATTGTAATTACTTCTGTGAGTCAAGCCCTAAATTAGAAAAATACTCTTAACTTTAAAATTTGATTAAAAATCGATCGACCTGCGATCAAGAAAGTAAAGATTACCAAAAAAAAGAAGCTTGAAAACTGCTTATCACAAAGTGTAACATTATTAGTTTTAAAAAATGAAATTACACACGTAAAAAAAATGTTTCACACTTTTAAGTAACAATTTATTCGAAGTTCAACAATAATAAAACCCCTGTAGGTAAACTAAATAAAAATACAGTCTTTCGTTTGTTTTCGGAGTCAACTTTTAAATATCATTTTACCCGGAATACTCTGAATCTGAAGTCAAGTCTAAATTCTAAATTATTTCTTATTGAATTTGTGCTAGATGCACCATTTACACGATTTCTATCACTGACACGAACCTTTAATCTAATTGTAAGAAGTGATTGTAAAAAATGAATATCTTTTATTTAAAAGAACAATTTTTTCTATTTAGCTATAGGTATAGTTACACATATTCAAAAAAAAAAAAGAGAAGAATATAAAAAAAACGTGAACATTTGACAAAAACGGGAGGGGTCAAATTTTACACGAATCTAATACTTTCCCTGATGAGAATGTAAACAAAAACAATATACAATATAAAATATACATAATACCTATGTACAATTTCGAACATAGAATTCTTTATACACGAATATTTGGGAGTAGAGATTTTTTTAATCACGAGATTAAATTTGAAAAAAAAACAATATTGCTCCGGCTTACTGCCTTTCATTAATTCGACCTTGGAAAGTGCTGATCGCAAGATTCTTAGTTGTCGAGGCACGGTTGTAAAGATTGGGCGTAGTTACTAGAGTATTCTAATTGAGAAGTAAAAAGCAAAAACTCGAGAGAAAAACAATGGAAACCTTCCTTTTTGAATTTATCTTAGCGATAAAAAAATGAAACGCAAGGATCCAAAAAATAATAAGGAATAATTTTTTAACTGAGAGCTAAGATTTGTTGGCGCTACAACATTTTGAACAATCAAAGCAACTGGTATGCTATCTTTTGATTGACCAGGAAGTTCTGGTACTGTTGCTTGGTCCAGCACCAGCAAGTTGTCCTTGAAGATTCGTTACAGCCTCCTGGAGGGACTTTTTTTCTTTAAGAAGAATCGAGATGTTCTCTTGAGACATTTCTAGACATGATCTAAGCATATCAGATTCTTCTTTGATGAAACGAAGACGAGAATTTTCTTCGGAAAGTCGTTCCAACGCTGCGAGACGTCTTTTTAATTCTTCGTTATCGGATTTGAGCTGCTTACAAGATTGTCTGAGACTGTTTAATTCCGACGAATTTTTAGTCTGGATACTATTTGATATCGTTGGGTTTGAATTGCTTTCGTGAAGAGCATTTACTGAAAAAAAAAGATTTACAATTAAAAATAGGTGAGGACGAATCTTTGTATTGGGTTTTCAATGATGTCTGAAAAATAGATCGGCTATTTTCAGCATGCTTCTGCTTTCGTGCGCTTCTAGTTTTCTAGACTAAAAGCTGCGAAAGATTTTTCAAAGTTTGATTAATGAATTCTTAAAATTTGATACCTAAATTCTTTGGAAAAACTTTCATGCGGTAAAAATTTCTAACTGTGCTTTCGATAATCAAAAAAACTAAGACTATTGTTGCTATTTGTGTAGTACCAATGCTCACATTCGACGATAGGCCTTCCGAGTGCACAGAACAATTATGCAATATATAATACAAAATCAGGAACTATAAACTCTGCCACTTGTTTCAATAAAAATGTACAAAATTAGCAATAATTTTAATACAAATCTTCATTAAAAAAATGTACAAGGTTCACTAATTCTAAATACTTCTATCTTTAAGAGCTCTGGAAATTTTCTTCTAAATTTTCAATACATATTCTAAAAAAGTTAAATTCTCAATTCTAAATTTACTTTGTAAAGCCTAAATTAATCAGCTTCTAATCTTGTAAATACATAACGATAAAAGCTAGAGAAATACAAGTGGCAGTCGAAAAGAATGTTAAAAGAACTGTTATAAAGGGAAGCTTCTAAGAACACTTACCAACTGGTTCGATATGAAAAACTCCGTCTAGTCCGCGTGATATCCTCAGTCTAGAAATTTTTAAATCGATGGGAATTGGACCTGGAGATGTGATGTTGTTTGGTGGACGATCTTCATTCAATGTTAACATGATGTTTTCAACGAGGATCTGAAAATTAATTGTTAAAATTGGATTAGATCGAAATGATTATTTAGATACTTACTAATTTACTAAAAAATAAATCATACCTCCATAGGAATTGGTTTTGGAATAATTTCATCCTCGACTAAGTCTGCAAGTCCAGTGACTGAACTCATAGACAAAGTTAGAGGAACATTTGCGACTTTAATTTCCACACTGTCCTTGAATAAAGCCATAACTCCATCTTTATCATGAACATTAATTCCAAAAACGCTGCTCTCATCAAGCAATCTTCCTCGATCCTGCGTCAACCGACTACCACAACTAATTTGACTCGCTTGAGACAATTTTCTTGAATCTTCTTTATCTTTTAGGCTGTGATCCAATCTTAATTTAATCTTTGCCCTGCATTCGGAATCCGATGGCAATTCTACCCATCCTCTAGACCTGGAGCTAAACTTTGTCTAAAGAACAGAATAGAAATTTGCAATTTCAATTCAAGGTCGAAGGTCGCACTCGTTGAAAGTGGCACTTCGTTCAACTAATCATATCAACTTACACCATACTAGATTCTAGATCATTCAAATTCAAAAAACTTCACAATTTCTATTCAGTTAAGATATTAAAAAAATTTTATTTTTTTCTAAAGGATATTTCTAAAGGAGTCTCATTTTTTATTCCCCTTTTTAAATAATTTTAATATGTATTCATTTAGGAAATTCCAAGTCCATCTTTTATAAGTTTTACGAAAATGCCAAGACAGAAAAGGCTTTGTGTTTAACAAAAAAAGCTGCAATATTTGTCAACGTATAGAAGCGAAATTTTCGGGTCTTAATTAATTATTTCATGCCTTTAAAAAAACATGCATAATTTTGTTTGTTTAGTAAGCCAAGCAGCAGTCATAAGCGATCTATTTATATTTTATACATACTTTTTTCAGAGTTGACAACTCTGAATTCTTACATGGACTTGAAATTGTACAAGCTAAATATTTAATTTCGAAAAAACTGAAAGCGTCCAAATTTTAAAAGGGCAAAATTTTTCAATCGTTTATTTAAAATTACTATTGTACTAAATAGTGTAAAAAAGTCTGTATAAAATCTCAACTCCTCTATTCAAGTTTTCCATGCATCGTCGTGTTGTCTAATTAAAATATATTATAAATATTTTGCCAATACCTTTCCCTTGGCCTGCCACAAGTGCCACATAAAAACATTCACAAGAGAAGAAGAGACGCGGGAGAAGGCATGCAAAAAGTTAAGAGACAAAAATTGTATAAATATATAATTAAATGATTAAATTATGAACATGTAATAACGTATATAATAATGAATGTATGAATGAGTGAATTTAATTAAGACAGTGATAAAATAGTAATAAAATTGAAATTTGATTTGAAAATGAGTATTGCAAACTCTTAAAAAAGAAGCTATTTGAGAATCATTTTAAACTACTTATGTAAGTTAAAAGTAAATGTTATAATAATTTGAATTACTCAGTGAAAATATATCATTATACTTTATATTATATATAGTATAATAATATATACATGTATACAATAAACCTGGAAAGTGTACATGATTGTGAGATTGTGTAGTACAAAATTGTTTGTAGGGTAACAACGTCAATGAGTCACCAAAATTATATTCAGCATTGAATATAAAGTGAAAATATTGATTATTTTCGAATGGAAATGAAACTAATTATTGATGTTACCCTACAACAATTTAACAGATCTGTGTTAAAATATGAAAAATACAAATTGAGTGATCCTCACAATTAACGTGAAATTATTAAAAATTAGAAATTTAAATATCTTTGTAAAAAAATTCTTTTCACCTGAAATTCGTCCCAAGGAATTGAGCTACACTCGTCACTTCCGATGTTGGAAACCTGAACTTTTATTGAAGATGAGAATCCGGAAGATTGTTGAATCACTTCGACTTTGGAAAGTTTGAAGGTAACCATTGAAACCTGAAATTCATAAAATAAAAATATCCCAGGAAAAATTAATGAATCTTGTTAAATTAAAAAAAAATAACAATTTTCTCAATTTCAACTTACCAAATCCTTTCTCTTACAAATGCTATCCAGAGATTTTTCACTTTGTGTATCCGGCGTCTCTTCCACGACTTCACTTGCCTCTTCAACCGCAGCCGCTCTAAACGAATTATCCACAGCAAAAGTCGCATCCATTTTTTCTTGATCTTCTAAAGAAACAACAACATAATTCTCGCTATCTGAACTCGCATCGCTCCTCATCGAAACCGTGTCACTACTTCCATCTTCCGGAGAAGGTTTTAGTGCCGAATCCAGGGAAGTCATCAAATTACTAAATCCCTTCTTCATAGACGACAACCCAACATTAAAATTATTATGAATAAATGGCGAGTTTAAAACATCTGCTTTCATACTTTCTGGTCTGTTCCTCATCATTTTTTTTTCCGACTCGTACTTGTTTGTTCCATTTTCCTGGAAAGTCACCACAGGTTGTGAAACATTCATATGTGAAAAATCCATAGATAGCATCGAGGAAACTTCACTTTGTGGAGTTTCAACATCATTACTCGTATTCATTCTCTTCGTACTATAATCAACTCTCGCAACCGCTGCATTATTTTGCCAGAGAGAGGAACCACCGAATTCAATATCCGCAATACTTGAAGAATCAGGAACGACTGATTCCAAATCGCCTCCTGAATTTTCTTTTCCTGGAGTCTGAGAAGGCATTATAAAGGTGACTTCCACCTGGGGAATTAAAGCCCCGATGACAATCGAACCTCCAGATTCAACTTTGAGAATTTTGTTCGAGTCGACTGCTAAGTAAGTTGCCATTTCAGCTATGATTTCCGAAAGCCTTAGGAGGAAGAGAAACTGGTAGTGATTTATTTGAACGCTGATGAGACTGCTGATGTAGGCAAGGCCGTGAATATCTGCACAAGGATTGGAAGAAGTAAAGGAAGCGTTTTCGGGAGGACTTTCGGTTTTCATGTGGATCCAAAGCGTCAAGGGAAAAGCATCAAGAAATGGAACAGGTCTATTTTGACCCACGGCTCTTGCTCCAAAGAAATCGCCCCAGACTGGTTCGAAATTGCAGCACCAAACATCTTTAGCTTCGGTCCAGAGAAGCTCGCGATTTAATTGACGAACCATCTCGTTCACAGAGTTACTACTGAAATTTGGAGGAACTGATCTGATCCGATCGGTACCTTCAATTAAAATAAAAGAAATTAATAGTAACCGTTCAAGTAAAGAGTTAGTAATAATAATTTCATTTTTTCATTTACCAGCGCAGTGCTGTAGAAATTTCTCCGTGACAACGTGGAAGTCGCCCGCTTTACTGGGAAATTCAGCGTCGAAAAACATTTGTCCCATTTGAAAAGCGTTGAGGCATTGCGCTAAATCTGCTCTAGAAGATCTTTCTGTAGATCTAACGTTTGTTATCGTTGCTCTAGAGGTTTGAATGTGGAGGGATTTTGGCCTATCTTTTTGATTTGGATAATCTTGCTGGCTTTCGAAAACTATCTGTAAATTAATTAGAAGAAAATTACATTTTACATTTAATACGAAGAATTAAAAAAAGATTTTTACTTTCTTTTTACTTACCCTTGGCAGTATTGCTTCGATTTTTACATCAAAATACATCAAATTCGCGGTGTTTGATGCAGTCTTGTTTCCATTACCCAATAAGGAATGGTAAAGATTTAGGAGGAAGGAGTTGAACCAGAGACAGGAACAAACATCAAAGTTCACTTGGATAGGATTTAGTTGTACGTAAAATTTCGGCAGAGGTACTAAAAAAAATAGAGAAATTTAATTTTGGAACGCAATAATCAACTCTAATTATGAATTAGAAAATTTGTTAAACAAAATAATATAAAAGAAAAAAAAACTTACAAGGAAATGTAATGTCTCCTGGATAATAATAGTAGGTAAACTCTGCGTGTAGAATATTAACATCCTCAGGAAGACAGAATCTGTCTTTGTCCCCTAAACAAACAAAAATTATTATTAGATATTTAAAAATAATAAAAAAAATTACCAACATGCTTCGTGATTCGTGGCAGGTGACTCGAAAACACAAACGATGGCGAGCTTTACGCCACAAAAATGGTAAATGCATATCGTGATACAAACTTCCACTCGTAACAAACATTTAGATTATTCCAAAGATTTTTCTTGTAAAAAATCACATTTGAACAAATCTTTGGATTGATCCACGACTTTCTAACGTACACCTAAATAATTCAATCCAATTCAATCTTTCTCGTACGAAAAGTACACATTTTAGTCCTAAAGTCTACAGAAGTCTCTAGAAATTTAATTTACAATTCTGATACTTCTGTAACACATCTAGCAAGCATTTAGCACACTTAATCTATATTCGCTTATACCTTGTGTATGCTTCTTCCTCGATTGAGCTGTGCAATAACCGGTAAAAAGATTATTGACTTAAAGAATACAAAACCCGAGAATCCTTGATTAATCTTATTAATTTAATTATCTTGATTATTTTCATTAGTTTCAAAAAACTTTCTAAAATTACCTGCAACAAACTCCTTCGGTGAGGGCTTCCGAGTAGAAGTTGTAACTTTATAAAGAGTAAAATCATCTATTCGAATTACGATGCAGGTCGTCATTAGTTTCGCTAATTGTTCAAGAACATGATTCTTTACTGGATTTCCACTCGGATAAGGAGAAGGTTTCCTATCCTGAGTTCCGGAACTTTGAAGGGAAGGTTTATCTGATTCGTCACCACTCGATTTTGTACTGCTTCCTGCAATTTACAAATAAATAAATGAAGGCTACTTTTTTCAAAGATTCATAAATTAATTTCTTAATTCAAGAGTTTTAATAATAATTTATTTACCACTTGCGTTTCTTTGAGTTCGTGTTAAAGGAGAATGTTGAGTTCTTCCAGAATCTATGAGATCCATAAACTGTCCTCTAAAAGCATTCAACGATTGCTGTAACCATTGACTATGAGGAGTTGAACTTTCCTTATAAAGGGCCCAGTGTTTTCTATCTGCAATTGCCAAATGATAAGGGTAGTAATCGATTTGGAATTTCACTAAAGAAATTTGCAGAGCTCCTCCGTCCATCAAATCTGGATGCAAAGATCTTCCCGCTGAAAGAAAATGAATTATCATTTTTTATTTGTAACTTTCAATTTTGTATGTAAATAAGAAACTGTAGTTTTATTTAAGGATTTTTACCTCCGGGATCATCGCAGAGATGCAAGTCGATTCTCTGTGAAAGAAAATGGTAAGATGTCTCGTAGACATCGTACCTGGTAAATATTTTCGAAATTGGTGTATGACTTGTACTTTTCGATCTCGTCTGCTGAGAAACTTGCGCTTGGTATTCTGGTAAACCCTATAAAATAGAGAAGTTTATATAAACTAAATAAATGAGTAAAATTCTTTAAAAGAATTTTAGTCTAATTTAATTGCATTAAATTTACCTCCAGTTTCCGAGCAGCTTTCGTTTTTCTTTCAAGAACCGTTGCCTTTTCGATTAAGCCACCGAGGGAATCGATAAAGTGAAGAGCAGCTTTTAATTGAGAGTCGGTCAGCACCCAAAGGAGATCGTCTAAAATTATCACTAGTCGTGATCCCATCACAAAGCAATCTAAGGAAAAGTTCAAGTTCTTGAACAAATATATGTTGAGACTTATTAAAATACGTATTAAATATAAATTACGAACCACTGAGTCTCTTCTTAATCGTAATTCGACATCTCGCTTGATTTGTGAGTAATCGAAGCGGCGTGAGATCTTTATCTTTGGTACTCCGAGCCTCGATTCGCACAGTTTGCCATTCAAGTTCCTTAAAAATAAGCAACTGTCCCCGATCTGGATCTTTTACTCTCGTCATTCTCAAATCGCACCGCTGCCAAGTCGGAGATTTCGATTCCACCATAATACGTGACATCTGATGAAAATAAAAATGTATTTATCTTTTGCTATCATTTTATTTTCGAACATAAAAACAAAAATATTTTTACCTGGACTGAGGCAATAAATGCTGGACTTTTGAATGTTACAGAGACAGTATTGACAGCAACGGTTATCCCATCAATTACTTTATGAATGAAAGAATATTTTGCAGGTCCAGCATAAGATGATAATCCTTGTGGAGATGACATGCTTCTCAAGTCCTCAACCGTTTCTACTTCTATGTGAACTTCATCCAAACTCTAAAAGAGTGAAAAAATTTAAACACTTTTGGAATTAAATCAGTAGTGAACAAATTCTTTCTAAAAATAAATATTATTTTTTTAAGAGAGAATAAAAAATTAGTTTCTTTTCATGAATTTCTTACCAGAAATATAGGAACACTTTTCAACTTAGTCCATTGTATTCGAAACGTGACTTTGTTGCACCAAGCGCTGGTTAATCTTAACCATGATGGTAATTCTAACAAATCTGTTAAAACGATTTCATCTAGCTCCAAATTTGTGAGTTCTCCTTCCCCTTTAAAGGTACTTAAATTTATTTTATCCGCCGATAAATTCTTCGTAAATCTAAACAAAATAGAAAAGAGAATTTTCAATTTGAATTTTTTTCACAAATAAAAATTTAACAGAATTGGACACCTATTTAACTTTAATAATATTGGCAAAAATACTGATTTTTACTTAGATAATAATAATAAAACAGGAGAATTAAATCAAGAAGAATCGAATTTGAAGCATTAGAAAGGAAATTTGTATATTATAAGTTCAAAATTGCGCAATTTAAAATTGAAAGCATGAAAAACGTCTATTTATTTTTAATGATAAAAATAACTCCAAAAACAAAGAACCTCTAAAGTGATAAATCAAAAATAATCCTCTAAATCTCGGTAAAGTCCAAGTGAGAAAACGTATCTTCTAACTTTCTGACAAAATCTTTTCTGGAGAGAGTATTTTTAATGACCGATTATTGCCAAGTAAAAAAAATAAACACAGCTGATAAAATGACAGATATCAGCTGATATATTTAAAAAATTCAGCTGTATGAGCCGATCTACGTTTTAATCATTTCTAATCAAATTACCCATAAACTTGAGAGAGAGGCTGCTCGATACGATAATTTGCGCAGGCAATTAGATTATGATAAACACTCAAGAGAAAGTTAATCGCTTGCAAATATGTCGAAGATCGTTAGCCTCTGAAAAAGCATTTATTAAAGAAAGATAAAACGTGTCACGGTTTATGTCAAGGGCGGTGCGATTTTGCCGTCTGCAGAAATGTTTCGCAAAACTGAAATTTAATTGTAAAATGCACAAGAACAAATAAAACTCACCTCGATAGATGTTTCAACAACTGATTTTTAATGATTGACACCATTTTTTCGGTTTTAATTACTTTTTCTAACGATGTGCATGGTTAGATTCGAGAAATAAATTTCACCTACACTTCGTGAGTTCGTGCTGACAACCACTGACAACATATCATGGCGAAACCAAAACTGACCAAAACTACCAACATCAAAACATTAAACAAGAAACTCAGTTTCGCCAACCTCTAAATCCAAATTTGCTTTATTATGATAAGAGATTATTACTTTTTATCAAATGTTTGCTAATATCTTAAATTTAAGGAATTTTTGCTATTAAAATTTTCGAACTTGATAGGTATAGTTTTATTGAAAAATAGATAGATTTAAAAAACTTTTAGAACTGATTCAATATTAGGAATTTGAATATTCGCGCTACACGAGCGCCATCTATTTATCGCCATCTTTGATCCTATAACCTAAAAATCTATGAAACGTCAGTGTCAAACTCAAAAAAGATTATTGTGTATGCATTGTATATGTATATGTTATATGTATATTATATTTATAGTGATGAAAACGATTAAAACTAAGGAAAGTATGTAAAGAATTTGAGTAAATTGTTCAAAGTCGTTTATTTTAAAATTACCTTCGCTTACCTTCGTGGAAAATTGTCGAAATCAATTGTTTTCTAATCTCAAAATCTCGTTAGTTTCTTCTCTTTTTAACTTGTAATATTTGAAAAAGAAAGATAGACCAGAGACTAACAAAAAGCATTGGTACATATTGAAAAAAGGAAGATGCTGTGTGTGTTTTCTATAAGCGTAAAAGTGGTGAAAGAAAAAGATAGAGAACCACGTTTGTAAGAGAGATGTGAAGGAGTATCAAGTGATGCGGTTTGAGTTTCGAAAGTGAATGGAGAGGACATTCAGCAAATTTTACAAACGAATTCTTCGACCTAACGTGCCCTGAATTATTCATAAAGGTGTGTATCGTTCCAATTAAATCAATTTGGTATTTATTACATATATACTTTTTTTTTTCTTTCACTTCGGAGCCGAAGTTTCGAAAGTCGATCTTCACAAAACCTTCATAACGTGGCAGATTTCGAAATTCAGAGGATATTCTCCTTCATGAAAAATTTTTCCAATTTAGAATATCTTACTTAAATTTTCCAGATAAATATTGTCAAAAAATTAATATTTTCCTCATTTTTTGTTAAATTTTCTATAGTGTTTTTGTAGAGTATGTTTTAAATTTCAATTTATTCGTATTTTTATAGAATAAAAAATGAAAAAACGAGGGGTGATTATTTAAAAAATTATATTTTATTTAAGTATTTCTAGTTTTTTTTTTATTAAAAACATTGTTTTTTGGGTTTCAGGAAAGATGTTTGTCTGTGGATTCCACTAATCAACAATTTAAACAAACTGTGACTCAGAATTGTTCTACTATGACAAAACAACAACGTAAGTTTTTTTTTTCTTTTTTCAACAAGGTAACATTATTCCTTATCTTTATCGAAAAATTTACACATATTGTAAGTAATCAACCAACCTTGAAATTGTTTATACATATGTTTATGATCATATATCAGGTGCATTAAGAGGTATTGTAACTCGAAACTTATATTGCAAAGACTTCTTTTATCCCTTTAGAATTAATATTAAAGGTAAAGTTAAATTCAACATTGTAGTCTTTATTAATTTTTGATAAATTATTTTTATTTCAGAAAATGCTCAGCACCTCAAGTATATCAGTCTCGTTACTCTCACGGTTCAAAATGCTCTCGTCGGTCTTAGCATGCGCTACGCTCGCACCAGATCGGGGGAAATGTTTTTATCATCTACAGGTTAGTGATTCAATTATTAATTTTCATCTTATTTTCACAGAAATGACTTTCACAGTCATGCAACTCTTCTAATTATAAAAAAAAAATTATAATTTATAGCGGTAGTAATGTCAGAAATTGTGAAACTCATCACCTGCTTGTGTCTTGTTTTCATCGAGGAAGGCAACTTCTCAAAATTCATCAGTACTCTCCACTTAACAATTATTAAGCAACCAATGGACACTTTAAAAGTCTGCGTGCCATCTTTAGTCTACATCATTCAAAACAATCTTTTATACGTATCAGCTTCGAATTTAGACGCAGCCACTTATCAGGTAAATAATAAAAAATAGAACCGTTCATCAAATAAAATATTTCTAAACTAATTTACATTGTGATTTCAGGTTACCTACCAATTGAAAATCCTCACAACCGCCTTTTTTGCGGTCATTATTCTACGAAAATCTCTGCGAAAATTACAATGGTCAGCATTAATTTTGCTCCTCATGGGAGTAATTCTTGTTCAATTAGCTCAAAGCGGTCCGCAAAAGGTCCCATCCGGGATTGAACAAAACCGATTTCTAGGATTTACAGCCGCCTTAAGCGCTTGTTTCCTTTCCGGGTTTGCTGGAATTTACTTTGAGAAAATTCTTAAAGGCTCGGATATCTCTGTTTGGATGAGAAATGTCCAGTTGAGTTTTCTTTCCATACCTTTCGGTCTTTTCACCTGCCTTTTAAATGACGGAGAAGTTATCAGAAATCAGGGATTTTTTGTTGGTTACGACTTGTTCGTTAACTACCTGGTTCTTTTGCAAGCTTGTGGTGGTTTAATTGTCGCGATGGTTGTAAAACATGCGGATAATATTCTCAAAGGTTTCGCAACCTCTTTAGCAATTGTAATTTCCTGTGTCGCCTCCATTTATTTATTTAATTTCCAACTAACTTTCCAGTTCAGTCTGGGTGCAGCTCTTGTTATTTGCTCTATTTTTATGTATGGGCACCAGCCGAAAAATTTGATAAATGACAAACACTCACCTCTGGAAAAAGTATGATACTTGAAAGACTAGATTTTTTCGAATGAAGTGAGAAAAAGAGAAAAAGAATTTATGTGGAAATAGTTAATTTATAAGAAGAGATATAATAATTATAATTGTTTTGTAAAGATAGATGATCAAATTTTAGATTCAAAGGCATTGCACAAGTCGGCTAAAGGTATCTGTGAGTTGGAGATTATAACTCGTACTGAACTTAGCGCCTATTTTTGAAAGTATTTTAAAATGTAGATACTAAGTTTTCGAACTTTGGAAACAATTCGTTATGAAGTTTCCAAAATGTTAAGAACGGTTTTTGAAGATTGGAGTGAATATTTTTGTACTGAGAAAATACTCCACGAAAGTTACTGATATATTAAAGGAGAGAAAGAATACGGATTTTGTATTCTTGTGTACTTATCTTAATGTAAGCGAATAAACACCATTTTTATCCGAACATACAGATAAATAATTGAAATTATTATTTCATTACTTCATTAGAAATTTTCAGTAAGAGTAAGATGCTTCACTTTTTAGTTCTACTAGTGACTATTTTCCTTATAATATGACAGACAAATGTGAACCTGGAATATATTTTTCAGGTTCTGAGAAAAGGGCAAAATTGTTCATCGGCTTATAGGTGAGAAATTATCTTATAACTCGAGTTCTGAATAATTATCGAAATAATAGCTCAGTTTATAGGGAAGCTATAAGCGCAAAATTTAATTTCAGAGGAGACTTATGAATATTTTATTTAATAATCGCATTGGGGGAATAAATTATCCTAGTCTAGAATATCAGGATTTGCAAGCACTCAGTTTTGCTGCGACTGTCGCCAAAGAATGAGCGTCTTTGACAATCATTATTTTCGGATCAATAAATTCTTCCTATCATGCATGGGTCTATGGCCTTATCTCAGCACTGGAAGAAAACGTTTTATGCGAACTATTGTTCTTATTGTCATTACACTTTATTTTGTCCCTACGGTAATTTTTAAAGTATTATTATGCGAATAGTTTTAATTCAAATTATATTCAAAGATTGCAATGATTTACAAAATTTGTAAAGTAATAATCTCGAGTCTTGAAATTTGAATTGCGAATGTGGCGCGAAAATTAAATTTTAAGATCTTTACGCTTTCAAAGAATTGTAGATTTGAATTTGTCTGTAGGTGGGTGGATTATATGAAGTATGGGGTAAGCTGGATTTGATGGTCGAGTGTCTTATTCCTATTTTCACTGCATTTGGATGTTTGGTATGCACCATCACTTACATGTGTAAGGAGAAACAAGTGAGATTGCATTGAATTTAAAAGAATTAGTCGGAATCTTTTCTCAGTAGAGCTTGGCATTTCTTCGATTCTTAAATATATTTTTAAAACTAGAACCAGTATTTTTTAAAGAAATTTTCTAATCTTTATTTCTTATTTTATTTATTTTTCGATAATTAGTTTATTATTTAAATATAAATATTTGCATAAAGCTGAGGGGACTCTTCAACTGCATTGAAACTGACTGGAAATTATATTCATCAGGAGAGGAATTTAATATTCTTCAAAATCATGCAGAAAAAGGAAGGATTCTTACATTATTTTATTTTGGTAAAAATTGGATAGGGAAGAAATTATAAATTAAATTAAACACAATATTTTTTCAATTAAATTTTATAAATACCTATTCTTTCATTTTTTATTATTGTTATTTTTAATCTTCTCCTAATTAGACAATTTTTCTTTCTA
This sequence comes from Synergus japonicus, assembly GCA_900474275.1. NCBI lineage: Eukaryota > Metazoa > Arthropoda > Insecta > Hymenoptera > Cynipidae > Synergus > Synergus japonicus. Next base: position 25,081 of record UCOH01004869.1, read on the forward strand.
AATTTTATCCAATGTTACTGTTACTTGTCTACTGTATACTGTTTTATTTATAAATAGATGTTTTTTATTCTCTTTCAATAGATTGAAAAACAATGCAAAATTAACTTGTTTCATAAACTGTAATGAAATTCGAGATTAAAATGAATACATATTTCAACGAAAAACTTTGGTGGTGACTATTTGAAAATATGACTAGATTAAAGTTTTTTAATATTTAAAAATAATTTATATATTTTCAGTGTGCATAATTTTGACAGCAGTTACATACATTTTAACGACACTGGCACCTCAAATTTTGAATATTATTTTACCACTGAATGAAAGTCGACCAAAAAAATTACCATCTAAGGTCGAATATTTTATAAATTGGGAAGAAAACTTTGAATATATTTTCATCCATATTGTCATTACAACCGTAATTGAAGTTTGTGTTTTAGTAGGTTGTAGATCAACATGCTCAGTTCTGACTGAACATGCCTGTGGATTATTTGCAAACGTCGGGTAATTTTTTTTAATTTGTCCTATAAGAAATATTTTTAGAGACAGTAATTCAATTTATTTTGTAGTAATCGATTAAAAAATGTGATAAATAACATGGGCTCTGATGAAGCAATAATGGAACCACAATTAAAAGATGTAATTTACAAAGATGTAACTTTCTGTATAGAACATCATTTACATGCAATAGAGTAAGTAGGCATTTCAAAATATATTATTTTAAATTTGTAAAATTAAAAAATGGTAAAAATTTAAAATTTTCTACATATTTATATTAGGTTTTCTGAAACAATTGAAAATTGTTTCTCACCCTGTTTTTTCTTTTTAATGGGATGTAGCGTCAGTCTGATAAGCACTACCTTAATGGAGGTACAATTATTTTTTATTTCTATTTTTATTTTTAGAAATTTAAATTATTTTATTCAAAGTAGTTTATAAATTTTCATTTTTCAGATTGTCGTGCATTTAAATGAACTTGATGATGCGTTAAAATTTGGAGTTTATACAGTTGGACTAATTGTGGATCTCTATTTTAATAATTTGCCTGCCCAAAGGCTATTAGATTTCAGTACTTCTATTCCAGATCATATGTAAGTATTGTTTATTTTCTAAATAAGACTGGAATTTAATTAATAACATTTAAAAAAATTTAATTAGACTTGATGGAATCTGGTATCAAATGCCTTCGAAATCTCAAAAATTACTATTAATGTTAATGATGAGAAGCAAAATTCCATGTACATTAACGGCTGGGAAAATGTATGTCATGTCTTTAAACAATTTTTCATCGGTAAGAATAATTTTATATTTATAATTAAAATTTGAGTTTTCCAGTAAAATAAAAACTAAATAATTTACTATTTTTTTCCAGGTTCTTCAGATGTCGCTCTCATATTTTACACTTCTATCTTCGCTGCAATCTTAAACTTTAAAAGTCTGAAATTAAACATAATGAAGAAAATTTTGGAACGTTTTGTATATCTTTACATTGATCCATATAAGTACACTAATTATATAAATATTATCAGAAACCTTACTTTATAAATATTAGTATTATTAAAAAAATGCTCATATAATTAAATTCCTCATTTTACTTAGCAATCATTAGAATTAAATATCTTTTCACTCTAGAATTGTATTTTATTATAAAATAGAAATATACCTATAGAGCGAAACATTTTTACTTTTAATCCTTTTAATACTTTTTGCGTAAAATGAGGAATGCATGATAGTTATTTTAAAAATTCAATCTTTTCATTTTTTTCAAAAAAAATATTAATTTACGTATTCAACTTTTTTGCAAACAAGCTTTAATATTATTTAAATTTTTATTGCTTCCAAGAAAGGAATACAAATATTTTTTTTCTTTATCAAAGATAGGAAATTATTAAGCTTTTGATTTTCATTGTTTCTCTTGGGGAAGGATATAAAAGTAAATTACCTTTCGAAGGGGACATTCTATAAATTTTTAATTTATAATCGCCGCATCAGTTACGTACATCTCATAATTTGCGAATCAATTAATCAATAAATTAGAATTACAATTACTATATTACAAAATAGTTTCCGACATTTTATTTATATTTCCCTATTTATTCATATTTTCGGGTACTTTATTATTCAATAATATTATAATTTTGATAGTTTTTATTGAATATTTAACGTTAATTCTATTGTATGTAGTGACAATTCAAAATTTGTTATTTGAAAAATTTGCCTAAAGTCAGTGCGCATGATTGTTTCTACGCATGTGCAGAAGCGACAAGTGTTTGCACGCAAAAATTCAAATCTGTATGTAGAAATATGCAATTTGTGTTCCTGAAAATTATCAGTTTGATTGAAATTGGACAGTAAAGTAAATAAAATCTTTTTTTTGATACCTCTCTTCAAGTTTTGCACAGAAAATCTGTTTAAGTATAAATTGCAGAAAGTTTAATGGTCTGGAACTTGAACTCTTCAAATCCGGCACTGTTGCGAAACTTGAGATAATTTGAGGAGATAGTCGCAATTCAGTTTGCCAGTGACTGTAATTGTGGAAGTTCTTGTTTCGTTCTTCAAGAAAATTCGTAAAATTTATCGAAAATGGGTGAACCACAATGTAAAAGAGTGAAAACTGCAAATGCTCTGGAACAGTTGAAAACGATGACAACAATTGTTGCGGATACCGGTGATTTTCAAGGTTAGTAAAGCAGTTTTTTACTTGGTGAAGGTATGTATGTATTCTTCGTTGGAAAATCTAGTAAGTTCCATGCAAGAACAGTAGAAATCGGGTCAAAGGCGAAGGTTACATCATTGTTAAACACATGGAGGGGAGCCCATGTGCTATTCTCGTACGATTTTGCGATTGTTATTTCACTTCTGAAATGTGGTTGTAAACTGTCAGGGGTGTAGCTACTAGCATATAGAGTAGATATCAATTTTGTCCTGATGATTTGCATTTTTTTAGAATTTACATATGTTTTTATTTTTTCATTTATAGATTTTAAAAATTTAAGAAGTTGCTTTTTCATTTTCTGCATATACTTTATAGAGATATAAATATATATATATATATATATATATATAT
>UCOH01004870.1:0-13508 GCA_900474275.1 Synergus japonicus
TTTCTAAATATCGAGATTTAACTGGGGCCTTAACACCGTTAAAGGGTTCCAGAACACCAGGGTTAAAAAAAGAATTTTAGAAATCGGAACACAATGTTTTATTAAAGGGTCACTTTTTTGAGAACAATCACTTTATAGGGATTAAGGATTATTAAGTGGAAGGTTCGCAGCGATTTGTAACAGCTTTGTAATAAGGGTCTCCGATTTCTAAATCTCATGCTCTAACTGGGGTCTTAACACCGTTAAGGGTTCCAGAACACCAAGATTAAAAAGCGGAGATTCAAAAATTGGAACACAATATTTTTATTAGGGACAGGATAGGGAGAGAAATTGGGATTTGGGCGTTAGCGTTAGATACACAGGGTCCGAGACCAAAAGAAATGGATATCCTACCCAAGACATTTAGTTTCTTTTCCTACCCAAATCACCGTAGGAAAAGAAACTAAAAGTCTTTAGATTCCTTGTTGAAGACTATTAACGTTGAGACTGAACAACTCAGCCGAAGCGCGATCGAGAGATGCTCTTCTTCTGGTAGTCAGACTGTAACTGTGTTAACTGTGGTAAAACTGAATTATTCTGGCAAGAGATCGCCGTATTTATAATAGCTGGCTGGGTAGTTGATGGTGTGGACGCCCGACGTGATTGGTCGTTGCCGTGTAGTTCGAACCAATCAGAAGCGCGCCCCTCCCGATCGCCGGTCTCCCAGTGCTAGGAAAGTCCCGTAGGCTCTTTCTTTCCAGTGATAACTGGATTGTTCTGGTAAAACTGAAAGAACCGGTAATAGCTGACCGCGTAGCTTCTTCCAAGCAGAAAGGGCCGTTATTTTTGCTTTGTACAGTCTCGTCGTTATAATTAGATTTATTTGTGAACCATATTCTCAGAAATACAATGGGTGTTTCCAATGTGGAATAATAGATTGTTTTGTAAGGTTTGGCTTGAGGGAAAAATAGATATTGTTGCGGACGACAAAAAGACGAGAGACAAAAAATGAAAGACAACAGATAAAAGATAATATTTGGTAATCTACATATGGTTCCAGCAGTTCCTAGACAGTGTTTTAATTTGTTATTCCTTTATGTTTCAGGTAAGTTGAAAATCAGAATGTGCAGAAATCACCTCTAGAGTTCGAGAAGCGTGAGTATTGTCATTTTTCAAGTGCTATGCAAACTTGACTTGATGATATAATAGTAATTTAGTAATTCAACCCAAACGCGCGAAGCTTTCAGTGCTTCACTTGGCATAAGTGGTTCTGCACGAATGAGATATAAATTGAATTGCGGCTGAAATGTAATTGGCACATATTAACATTGTTTCCAGGCTTGAGCTCTTTGTATGTGAGATTCGCATTTGCGACGCTCATGCGCAGATTGTATAGGACAAGCATCCTAAGTATCTGGTAGGAGAAGATAGGATTGCCAAGTGAGTATTCCGGACTCTTGTTCTGGTGGCATAACCTGTTTGCGGTGGTCCGATACTAGCCTATCCGCTTCAAGAATCTCCCTCGAGTTTCAAATTTCAACATTCTAGGTCGTGCTCAGGAAAAAGTAGCCGCTTGGGGAAATTTAAGTTGGTTTAGGAAGTTAAAGCTTATAATCTGCAGATATTAAAAGGAAAGGAATTATATTATACCTACATTTTTTAAATTTTCATTTCTGTATCACATTCTTCGAATTTTATTTTTTATTTAGGGACAATTTCCACATTTTTACACCCCTTCTTCCTCCCACTTAAGTTTTTTTTTCCATATTAAATAAAATGTCAGGAACTGATATTGATAACAGTTTATGCACGTGTTGTTAATTTCTGCACGGCCATGACGGAAGTACTCATAAAAAATAAGTTAACTGTCCTTCGAGTTATGTGTATCATAAACTCAGAGGACAGTAGAGTTTGTGGAAGTGATAAATTTAACTTTATTGTTTAATATCCGCGTTGTAGATGGATGATATTATATCTTCATTGTCATAAAAATGGTTCACGTTGCCATATACATAATTTATATATGTATAGAAATATATTACTTTGCTATTACTTGAAAAAAAAAATAATAACGTCTTTTGATCAAAAAAGCTGATAAAGTTTAGACAGCAGAATAGTTTAAACTATAACTTCTCCCATTTTCATCTACAAATATTGAGAACTTCGTATTTTGAAGCGAATAGATGTGAAAATCATTATTAAATTTTGCTTTTTGTTGTAAAACAACAGTAAATATCAAAATATTCAGAATTTGCCAGTTTCAATCACGGCGAAATTTCTGCACGAGTTTAGGAAAGTTAAGGAACTTCAGAAAAGCGATACTGATCGCAGATCGATCATCAAGTCTGAAACAGTTGCGAGAACTTGGAAAACTTTTGTTGTTTTCCAAAGTAGCAAGAATGCTTGGCTATATGTTCAATTGACAAGGAGTGACAAATGGGGCGGTAGCTATTAGCCGAGGTGTCTCGTTCGTGTCGATGGTTGTTACTTACTTGTTTTCTCATAAAAGATGTGTCAAAGTTCTTCCTTTCCGATAATTTTTTTCTTTAGAAGGCGATATTATACATCATACTCAATATAAGATTCACCACTGCTGTCTTTATGAAGAAAATGGATTTGAAACGTTTAGCTACAGCTTAAAGTGAAATTCAAACCACTAATATCTGAAAAATACATTTTGTTCTTGTAAACTCGTAATTGCGATCATTATTTTCTAAAATTTTTAAACTTTCCTTTGATTCTTCTGCGAAGAAGTCAATGGATTTTAGGAGTTTTTACATATTTTCAAAGAATTCTAAGAGTTTTAGTGGATTAACAAAGATTTTCAAGCATTTTTTAATATTTATAGTAGATTTTTAGCTCTTTTTATAAACCTTTAATGAATTTAAAATGTTTTTTTTATAAATTTTCAAGAGGTTCAACAAAAGTTACAAAGTAATCCCGTATCATATTGAGAATTTTTACTATTGAAAATACGAAATTTAGAAAAAAAGACACTAAGATAAATGGTATTAAAGTCTCATATTTTTTGTAAAATTTTGTATTTTCACTAGTAAAAATTCATAATTCATTCATTCAGACATAATAATCATTATTATTATTATTTTAGCGTTAATAATAATTATTATTATTACAGATAGAAAGCAAACAATGCGAATTTTTGGTTCTCTCTCTTTCGTCTCGGAAGAAAAGCTTCCTAATTAGTGAAGTTGATGTTTAAGAACTTTCAGAAGAGGTCAACCAAACATTTTCATGATCAATACATAATCTCAGAGTAAATAATTATGTTGTAAAATTATTTTGTCTATTGTCCAGGATCTTTTTGTCCCATCTGAAACCAATTTTCTCAACAGACTTGTGCGACCCTCTAGTAGTACTTTTACTTCCTTTCTTCTTTTACTTGATGTTCATAGTTAATGAAGTGTTTCGTCTAATTAGTTGGCCATCTTGAATGAATTTTCAACTTACTAGATTCTCAACATAGATTTTAATGATCGGCGAGGTTTTCTTTCTTTTTTCTTTAATTTTTTTAAATAAAAAATTTTTTTTATTTAAATTCTTTTAGTATATTTTTAAATAGATTACCTCTCCTTCATCATGAGGATTTTTGTGACAAAATGGCGACCCTCTTTTGCATTTCTTTCAATTTTCAATAACTTGGTCTAATGAACAACTTTTTTATTTTTCGGCCTGTCAGTCTGGGTTCGAATCCCCGTCCAGATTCTAATTTTTTTCTCAATTTCTTGCAGATTTTTAATAATAAGTCAAGTCATGATTCGGTAACTATCGAAAAAATTATTAAAACTCGAAATTTGAATATTTTCTTACTAAATGAAAATAAAAGCTTTTTAAATATTTTTCTAAAATATTTTAATGATGAGAGAAGCATTAAAAGTTCATAATGTAGGGGAGACTTTACTTAGTCATTCTTGAAAAGCTTGTGTCAGTTACTCGAGTTCTTTTAGAGCGTCTAGAATTACAATTTGCATATTGATGCTTGCTAAAACTTTTTTAAGGCAGTAGTTACATTTTTAACATCAGAAAAAGTCCGGAAACTACTCAACTATGTCGTGCATTATACATTAAAATTCTCTTTGGTTCAACATTTTCCTAAAACTTTTAAAATCCTTGAAGAAATTTTACCTATTGGTATCAAATAGTCATTAATAACAATATTTGGGAAATTAAACCATTAAACATAATTTAAAGGCGTAACTTATCCGATTTTAAGAGATTTATATATTTTTCAGGAATTACTATAGAGTTTTATAAATGAATTATAATTACGATTATGAATTATGAATTTTGAAAAAGAGGTTTAGATTTAGAGTCTTTTTTTTCTAAAATTTTAAAACTTCCCGGTGATTTTTGTACAAAAAATTCAGTGAAATACTTTAGGTGAAATTGAGAGTTAAATTACGTGTCTTTGAATCGCCGCAGGCGTGAAAACAGACGCTGTCGAATCGTCGGATTTAGGAAACTTTGCGTATCTTCAAACTTGGAAATTCAGTTGTAAAACAAGCTTGAAATCTGTAGTAGCTCACACTTGCTTCCAGAGTATTGTCTGAATCTGACAATTGAATTCCGAAGTGTTTAGATTAAAGTTAAATCGAAAAGTTTCAGAGAGTTAAAGGATTTCAATTTCATTTTTAAGGGAGAATTATGAAGAATTAATTTAAAAAATTTTATATTTTATTGTTATATTTTTATATTATAGATATCATTTATTTTTATATGTATATATATTTTCTAATTTTTATATGCAAAATAAATCTGAATTTTTAATTTTTTAAATATAAAAACTTGTAATTTTTTGTTTAATTTCATGAATTTTAATAAGTTTCTTAAAATTCAAAATAGTTTCATCCCCCTTCCTCTCGAAGATCATCTCCAAAATCATCGCAGCAGAAAAAATTGTTAAAAATCCTCGAAGTGCCATATCTAAAATTTTATTGTTTTAAACAGTTCCATATAATGTTCAGAGGCTAAAAACAGTTTCTTTCACCCAATCCTCTAGGATTACCCTAGAAATCAACCCCTATGCACGAAAAAATTATTACAAATTCGTGCAATTTCCAAAAAAAAAAAAAAAAAAAGTTTTCGACAAAAAGCTGTTCGATATTTTCGAGATATTTCACAACAAAATGTGTTCAATATACGATAACATCCTGGGTTATAATCAAATCATTAGTAATTACAAAAGAAAAATTATCATTACATTATAACTAATTACAGTATAATTACTTTTAATGTCATTTCCATTTTCCTCTTGTAATTATTTAATTATTTTGAGTATAATTACAACATCTATTATCTAATTAATAATTGAAAATGGATAATATTTTCGCAAGCATGGTAACATCACTTTTTTAAAATATACAAAATTGATGGGAATTTTTTAATTTGTTTTTTTCTTTAGTGACATTACGCTTGGCTATACAATCTTTCATATATCCTCCTGAATAAATTATTGTCGTTAATATTGATGTATTTATGGATCAATCAGTCTTTGAATTATAACTACACGCTTGATAAAAATCGAAAATGATAAATGCGAGTGAAGGATTGAACGCACTGAAGCATTCAATTTTAATTTTTCAGCGGTATTCGAGCTCGGGGGAAGTTTCGAAGAGAAGGAAAAAAGAAAGAGAGTCTGAGAGAAGAAGAGAAGAAGAGAGAGTGATAAGAGGGGTGGGGGTAGAGAAGGGTAGGTGACGGGAGAGAGCAGGGGCGGATCCAGAAACAATTCTTGGAGGGGGACTTAATTTTCACCTAAAATTTAGAAATAATGTTCGTTGGCATAGTTTTCAGAGAACAATTTAAAATAATATCAAAAAAATTGACCAGAATTTTTTTATTTTTCATGTTTTTTTCTGATATTGAAGGGCGAATTTCCTAATTTGGTTTTTCCCACTTAACATTTTTTTTCTCAGTGCTGAAGCTCTTGGGTGGGGACATTTCCTCCATGCCCCCCCCCCCCTTAGATCAGCCACAGGGGTGAGAGAAAAAAGGAATTTGAAGGATAGATAGAGAAATGAGAAAAGAGAACGAGATAGGACATCCCCTTTTCCAATTTATAAACTACATACGTGCTATGTACAGTATACACTCCATCCGGTTTGTCTTTTGTTCCTTTTGTCACGTTGCTTGGTGCGGAACCAATGCTTCTATAACTTGAAACGATTGCAAGCATGTGTGCTAGCGTATGAATCGATGATAACATACCGCGACACTGACACTATCAGGATCAATACTCGAAAATTGGTTGAAACGCTCGCTTCGAAAACGCTCTAGATTCATTAATGTGGACAGAGAAATTAATTTTTCATTGTAAAATTTCTACTTATATTATAAGGATTTTATGATATTTTACGGGATATTAAGTAATTTAAATTAATTTTCAGCATTTTTGAGAGTTTTAATTAGACTTCATGATATTTTTAGTGATTTTAAGGAATATCAAGAAATATAAAATAATTTTCGACTTAAAGAAATTGCACTAGATTTTGAAGGGTGTTAAAGAGATTTGAAAAAACTTTGTGAAACTTGGGAAGATTCCTGAAATTAGAAATGCAATTTTAAATTTCTATGTTTCGAAAATTACAAATTTTCAATTATTTTGTGTAAGTAACATCTAATATAATAATATAAGAATAATATGTAAAATATTTGGGCCAAAGTTAAATTTTGATCTAGAATTTTTCATTATTCATTTCTAATTCTAATAATATCTGCCTTTATCTCGAATCTATCATAACTATTTTATTATTTCAATTTCTCATATTTGTAAATGCCGGAGTAAAATTTTGTAAAAATTTTAATTAAAATTTTAATTAAAACTCATAATTAAAAGATTAATTAAAAAATTTTGCCAAAAAAGTAAACATACATTTTAAAGAGTTTCCACTTGTTTAAACTCTGCGTTTCTCTGGAGCATAAAATCTGTCATCTCTTTATAAAATAATAAATAAAGATATAAATGTGAACGCATATTAAATTATTATTAATATGTTGAAAAACAAGATGCGCCTTTTGTAAAAACATTTTATAATATTTTATTTCTTCTTTCCTAACAAATATACACTCATCTCTCGATCGAGGGCACTCGACTCCCGAGCGGTGCCCTCGATCGGATGGGATTACAATAGCTCAAGCTATTCAGTGTTGGCTGTCGAGGCACGCTCGGGGGGGACGTAGAATCAGTCAAGCGTGAAAAGTGCCCTCGATCAAAATGCCCTCAATCGGGAGATGAGTGTAATTAAGATTTTTTTAAATTTCAGTTTCATAATAATAATCGTTACATGATATGAATTTTAAAAACTTAAAAAATAATATAATAATAAAATAATATACATTTATAACTAAATAATTACTACATATCATTTTCTGAATTTAATTTGAGCATTTCGATCACTGATTTGAATTTCGATATATCTCCTATACTATACATTTTCCGAATACCAAAGCACATTGTGAACCTTTATTCAACCCGATTGCAATCTTAACAAAGAGGTACTTTTTCCTATTTCGCGATTCAAAGAATTCACAGAATAACATTGGATAAAGGACAAAACTCGTTAGATCTTCACACTCGAAAAAAGATCCAGATACCTCTTGAATTCAAAGAATGCTGATAAGAGTCGAGTTCAGGATAAAAATTATAAAATACAAAGAGGAATTTTATCCTGGAAAAAGTTTCTGGATTTTTAAGTATCTCGAGGTTTAGAGAAAAGCGTTTAGGATGCGATGCACGGGTGACCTCAATTAGTGTATAATCCCGATCTTTACTTCTGGGCGAGGATTCACTGGACAGAAATACTAGATTTTCTTTTTGGAACTGCTGCCATTTTCCTATATCAGATTTGTAATCAGTGATTACAGAAACACCTGAGTAAGAAGTTTTATTAAAATCCAACAACTTAAAAAAAAAACATTCAGCCATTTTGAATTTTTGAAATCTAACTTCAGATTTGTTATCGGAGAACCCAAAAATACCCACATGCCAAGTTTTACGGAAATCCATTAATTTTTTTAAAACTCTTCCGCCATTTTGAATTTTGCAAATCAGGCTCCGCATTCGTAATCAGCGTCCTCAAAAACCCTAAAATAACAAGTTTTATTGTAATTTATTCAATACGTCGTTCGAAAATTAATTCTTTCGTAAAAAACAGCAAAATTTTTGAAATTTGTTTAGTTATAACTCTTTATAATTGTACGCTATTCAAAAGTATTGAATCTAGAGAAAAAAGTTGTAAATATAAAAGGTGGTAATCTGGGTTTTAAGACATTTCAAGACATGCTAAATGATTTAAAAAAATTTCGAGTGGTTTTAAAGAATTTCGATTTGTTTCTTATAGGGAATATACGTTATAACTAATTACGTTTATACGTAACTTTAATCAGTTTAAAAGATAACTTTTGCGATTTGAATATTTATTGCGACCCTATTATCCAAACATACATAAATTACAACAAAAACTCATGTGCACTGAGAACACTGTTTGGTTCGGACAACAAAACTTTTTGTAGCTATAGAAGCAACAAAACTTCGGTCGGCACAACCAACAATTTTTGTTGCTTCTATAGCAATCAAACATTTTTCTCAGTGTTCGTTGGTAGTGATACTAAACATAAAAAAAGCATATAAGAAACTTTCATCATTGTCTGCCCTTTAAAGTTTGAAGATGAAGTGAAATACGTAGTAAATGTCACAAAGTTCATTAATTAAGCGTCACTCTAATAAGTCGCTGAATGGCATAAGAAAGGACGGGAAAGGAATTCTGTGCTTCAAGAGTGCAGAATCCTACCTATATTAATCATCTTCCTCATCAGCGTTATTAGATAAAAACATAGATCATAAAAAGATAAGAAATAAAAAAATTTATCTTTTTTTTTTTATAAAGCTGCAGTCGCAACTATTGTATATTATCTTATTTACTTTTGCCTTTAGTAATAAAAAGATTTATGCAACAATTAAAATGAAAGCTTTGATAGAATTAATTACTCGACAAGAAGTTGCAGAATATCTTAAGATTATTTACTTTCCTTTATGAATGCTTATTGTGTATTCAAGTGAGAATAATTTCAAAGGCAAATATGTTGAAGTTAAATCGCAAGTAAAATTAATATTTATGACATGTAAATTGTTGTCCACCTTTAGGGAATTAAACTATTAATATTACTTGGGAAATTGCTTCGAGTTCAACAGTAGTTAGTGGTTGACGATTCGATAAACTACTCCTGATATCTTAAGTAACTTGGTTTATGCAGTCCAACTTCAATTGAGAATACCAATGAACACAGATTGATATCACTCGAAGGTCAGATGCAAATGTAGATGAAAATTTACAAAAGGAATTGAGACGGTGAATGGTAGCCCGTTAAGATCTACTTGAAGTTTTTCACTAAATTATATTTAGATAGGTATTTATTATTATTATTTTTTAATACAACGTTTTAATGTAACTTTTTGGTACTTGAAATAAAAATAGAGAATAGAAAGATATTTGTTGTCCCTAGGGAGTAAAAAAGTACCATATGTTCTACTTTTTAGTACTTTTTAATGCCTAAGTAGCATAAAGTATATTTTTAGCCCCGCTTAATAATTGTTACTCTCTAAGAAGTGAAAACTGCAAAATAAAATCGCCTCGAATGTTTTTTTTTCTAATGATCTCTCTTACGCGGTTCACGGTTTCCCGATGAAAAATTATTTGTTTTCAATCAAAAACTGGAAATTACGTCATTTCCGTGAGAAATGAACAACTCAAAAATTTGTAAAAATACTCAATTTTTTCTATTTCAGATGTTTAAATACTTGTACCTTGAAAAGTTTGCATATCATTTTCAAATAAAAAAATACGTGTCTATTTGTTTTGTGTCTAACACACGAAAAAAGAATATTCATTATACAGAATATATATGTATATTTGCACTAAATTTAAATCAATTTTTTTAATTAAAATTCTTTAATGAAATTAAATTTATTTTCTTTTAAAAATTTTCAACATTTTTCTCTATACTATTTTAATACGAAATTCGAGATTGAATCAATTTAATCTGATATTTTACTCTGATCCAATTCGACTTAGCGACGTCCAGTTCGGTTTCTCAGAGTTTCAAATTTCAACGAGAAAATAAACCTAGAAATAAAACGAAAAGATGAAATTGGAAAACCAATCGTGGTGACTGTTCAAGCAGGCTGGAACTTTCCCAGGGTTTCAACAATAGAGAGTTTTTCCAACGAGACATTCGTAAACTGTTTGCAAGGAGATTTTCGTTCGACGCCTGGATTCACTGAAACAAAAAAAAAGGATTTGTTTCCACTTTGAGACCATCAGAGTGGAAATAAATATTTCTTTCTTTGTTTACGCAAATTTCTGGTAAGGTTTGTTATCCAGGGTGGCACTTTTTCCTGAAAATTGGAAAATCACCAAGAATTTCATTTACAAAAGGACAATCTTTTTAATTTGTTTTTCTTATCTTTTCTTAAATTTTGTATTTAAATAAATCTGTGTATTTAAATAAAAATACAATAATTGACGAGAATTGAAAAACAAAATAATAGATTGAAAATACGTGATAATTAAGAGAAATGAGAAGGTGCAATTAATTATCGCGGAACGCCGTTACATCGAGAAATGAATCTGACACTCTCGTTACAACTTCTATGAACGTTTCATTGATTCTTATAGATAACAAAGTTCCGATAACGATGTCTGATTTTCTTTGCTTGAAGGTTTCATTATTTCCATCCTTTTGTTTTTTTTTTTAATTCAGAGTTGACACCAGTTAATCAAGTTTTCAGAATTCATTGTGTTGAGACAAATCGACTGACCCATAAAATTAATACATTTAATTAAAAAATAAGAAAGTTATGTTTATAATATTTATAATTTCAAAAAATTTATTTTTCAATTATAACTTTTTAAATTATCATAATTCTAAGTTCATTTATAGAATCATAAAGAAGGGTTATTTTAAATGTGAAACTATAATTAATTAATATTAGAGATCAATTGAAATTATTTACTTATGTCGTCACTTTTTACTCCTTAGGAAATAACAAGTAGAGAAATTTAATCCCGCTTAGTATTTTTTATTCTCGAGAGACTAAAAAGTAATTGTTACTGCAATATATGGTACTTTTTTACTCTCTAGGGACTAAAAATCACTTCTTAATCTCTGAGGTTTAAAATTATTTACATATGCCGTCGCTTTTTAATCCCTAGATTGTAAAAGAAAGACATTTAGTCCCGCTTAATAATTTTTACTCCCTAAGAACTAAGAAGTTCATTTTACTTCTTATAGATAAAAACTATTATACATTTTTAACCCAGCTTAGCACCTTTTACTCCTTAAGGCGTAAAATTATTTACATATATCGTTACTTTTTAATACTAAGAAAGCAAAAAGTTAGACTTCAACTCCGTTTAATATGTAATCAATTTTTTACTTATTTATTTTATTTTATTTTATTATATTTTACTTACAGTCCTTGGAGAATAAAAAGTATAAGTTTAGCCTTTTTTATGGAATTAAAAAAGTACTGAAATAATATATTTATTATAAAAAGCATAGAACATTCTACTTTTTATTCCCTAGGAACTGAAAAGTACATTTAAGTTGCTAGGGAGTAAAATTATTCACATATCGTCAATTTGTAATTCCTAGGGAATAAAAAGTAGGATTTTAGCCCCGCTTAACAATTTTTACTCTCTAAGAACTAAAAAGTAACTTTTATTCCCCAGGGAATATAAAAAACAAGGACTGAAAGCGTTTACATTTTAAGTCAGTTTTTAGGCTGAATTTAAGTTTAAGACCTTGTTTTTTTTTTTTTTTGCAGAATTGATACAACTTTACAATTTAACAAAAAAATGAATTACCTCTACATTACTTATTGAAAATTTTGAATAAAAAAAATTGTTTAATTCAACCCAGAGCATCCAATAAAAGCCATAGTTATTCGCATATACATCTACTGTCAGTCAACGCACACTCGGTGAATTCTCGAACGCTAACGAAGCAAATATAGAGCGGCAGTGCGTCCTCGAAACACATCATTCCAATATAGGCGATATCCACTCTCAAAATGAATGACCCTCGTGTACTGAGTTGAGCCCACATCGAATCATACAAACAAATCCAGATTGACCTCGTGAGATGCCCACTAGATTTGACTAATCCTCAATGAGCTATTCATACTCATTGGACCTCGAGTCAAACACTTGGTTCGATTACACTTGAACGCTTATTAATCGTCATCTGCTGACGATATTCGGTAACTAAATTAAAAAGCTTCTTTTCAACGGTATTGCAGTATTTCCGCTCTTCAAAATTCCGGTGATATCACTCAAATTATCGAAAAAAAATTTTCTTGTTTGAAAAATGCAGTTTGAAACAAAAAAACATGATTTTCGAAGGAATTTTTTTTTTAAATCGAGTTTTCAAAGATTTACAGCTTTGGAATCATCTTGGAACCGGTCTAGATCGTGGACGCGATGTCTGAATTTAAAGAATATGAGGTTGTGAAGTCATTTTGAACAATTGGAAAGTTCAAAATGGCGCCCGAATTGCAAATTTTTTTCCAGTAAATTCATGAATTTTTTCCTCAGAAACGAAGCACTTTCCTAAAAATTAAAAAGAACAAAAAGTGCTTAGAATTGAACAAGGAATACCCTTGAATTTTCTTAAAGCGATTCGAGCGATTTTTGCAATTTATAAAAAATTAGCATTTAGCACAACCAAAAAATTATTCAAATCGTTTAAAAAAATTCAGGTGTATTCTTTGGCCAATTCTAAGCACATTTTGTTCTTTTTCATTTTTTTGTAAAGTGCTTCATTTCTGAGGAAGAAATTCATGAATTTTCTGGACAAAATTTTGCAATTCGGGCGCCATTTAGAAGTTTCTAATTATTTAAAATGACTTTACAACCTCATATTCTTTAAATTCAGACATCGCGTCCACGATCTAGACCAGTTCCAAGATGATTCCAAAGTTGTAAATCTTTGAAAACTCGATTTAAAAAAAAATCCCTTCGAAAATCATGTTTTTTTTTAGTTTCAAGCTGCATTTTTCGAACAAAAAAATTTTTTTCAATAATTTGAGTGATACCACTGGAAAGAGCATATTTCAAACTATAAGTATACTTTTTTTTTTGCTCGAAATGCAATAGCTGTGAGCGCGGGAAGAAAGGTGTACAAAATGTGTCCGGCTGGACGTTAATGGGTTAATATCAGTTTATTTTTTTGGAAAAATATATCGTTAGCGCATTTTTGAAAAAAAAAACGGAAACTATTATTTAGAAATTTGATCCCCATTATAGTCCCATAAAACCCCCATAAGACCCCCATAGGATTCTCATAAGATCCCATAAATCCCTCATAAGATTTCGATAGGCCCCCATAAAACTCCTATAAAACCTGATAACATTTCCATAGGATCCCCATAAGAATTCGGACTCAATAAAACCCCTATAAAAGTCCTATAAAACCCTATAAAATTCTAAAAAATATATATATATATATATATA
>UCOH01004871.1:0-45145 GCA_900474275.1 Synergus japonicus
ATATATATATATATATATATATATATTATAATACAATCAACAAAACATTGCTCAATGTTTTTCTCTTCCTGTTTGCCATTGAGCTTGGAAATAAATTATATAGGTATACAAAGCAAATTGAGGAATTGTTGACCCTGGTGAGAGCTTCCTTGTTTAATATAAATGCAAATCTGAGTCTTTCTATTGCATCTGCTTTTTTGTGCGTGCACAGAAGGAATAGGAAGATTACAAGGAAGAAATCGAGATAGAAGTGATATTAATTTTAATGAGCATTCATATAAAATTTCTGGACATATCACACAACGGAAATGATATTATATATACGTATTGTTATTATTATTATTATTATTATTATTGTTGTTGTTGTTATTATTATTATTAGTATTATTATTATTACACAGTTCTGCATTTGTTTTCTCAGTAATTTTACTTTTTAACTTTTTATGAGATTGTTAAACCTTTGCACAATTCACATTTTATTCTCTACTCTCTCTGAAAGTAACTTTCTCATAGCTTCAAATCATGAAATTCAATTGACAAGAATTGTATATTGTATATTCTAGAAAAATGAGGGTTTCTGTGTAAAAAATTATTGGTAATTTCTTAGCTCTAGTGGAAAATATTTCTCTGCAAACGGACAGTTTTTTTTCCTCAGGTATTTTTCTTTTAACTTTTATAGTTTATGTAATAGATTTTAGATTTTATTCAGTAGGTTTATTTTTCTGGTTTATTTCATAGATTTTAGAATATTTCCAAGTATAAAGAATTTTTTTGAAATTAAAAGTTTATCGTGGAATTTTATTCAGTGATTTAAAAATATTTTTATGATTTTTGAAAGATTTCCTAGAATTTCGAGAAATTTTAAGGAATTTTAATAAATTTCTAATGTTTCCATGGAATTTTAAGGAATTTCTTTGTAATTTTAAGAGATTTCCAGAAGTTTAAAGAAATTTGTAATTTTATCGGGACGTTTACAGAATTTCAAAAAATTTTGAAGAATTTAAAAAATTTTTGGGGGTTTTAAGGAATTTCATGGAATTTTAAGCGCTTTTAAAGTTTGTCAAGATGTTTAGAGAATTAAAAAAAATTCCGAGGAATTTTAAACGATTTCGTGGAGTTTTAAAGGATTTCACGAAATTTTAGGGAGTTTTAAAGTTTGCCATGGAATTTTAAGGAATTTCAAGACATTCGTAAGAAATTTAAGAGATTTTAAAGAATTTTGAAGACATTTAAAGTTTTTCGCGGAATTTTAAAAGATTTTTATTATTTTTGAAAAGATTTCATGGAATTTCGAGTAATGTTTAAGAATTCTAATCGATTTTTAATTATTCTGTGGAATATTTAGGGGTTTCTAGTAATTTTAAGAGATTTTGAGGAGTTTAAAAACATTTAAAATTTTTACTGGAAATTTAGAGAATGTCAATAAATTTTGAGAAATTTTTAAAGATTTCGTGAAGCTTTAAGAAATTTCGAATAATTTTAACTGATTTTTAGGAGTTTTAAGAGGTTTTAAAGAATTTTGTCACGTTTTATTGTTATTTTCGTTATATTACACAGTTTTTATAGATTATTTAATAGATTTTAGAAGATTCTAGATTTTCCGGCATTTCGACGGATTATAAAAAATTTTCAGTTATTCTATTAGATTTTAAAGAATCCTGGCGAAATTTAAAGTTTATCGTGAAATTTTATTCAAGGATTTTACAATATTTTTATGATTTTTAAAGGATTTCATAGAATTTAAAAAAATTTTAAGGATTTTAAGAATTCTAATGGAATTTTAAAGAATTTACGAATTTAAACTCTTAAAATTCCACGAAAACATTAAAAATCTAGAAAATTACTAGAAATTTATAGTAATTTTAAAAGTAATTTGAAGAGATTTTAAAGTTTGTCGAGAGATTTAAGGAATTATTTAAATTTTAAGAGATTTTAAAATTCATCGTGGAATTTAAAAGTATTTTTATGATTTTTAAAGGATTTCATAGAATTTAGAGAAATTTTTAAGGATTATAATGGATTTTTCATGTTTCTGTGAAATTTTAAAGAATTTCTAGTAATTTTAAAAGATTTTCAGGAGCTTAAAAAGATTTAAAATTTTGTCGTCGAATTTAGAGAATTAAAAAAAAATTTGAAGAATTTAAAAAGATTTTGGGGTGTTTTAGGTAATTTTATGGAATTTTAAGCTATTTTAATGTTTGTCGAGAAGTTTAGAGAATTTCCAAAAATTCGGAGGAATTTTAAACGATTTCGAATAGCTTATTTTTATTTAAAGGATTTCACGGAATTTCAGGGGGTTTTAAAATTTGCCGTGAAATTTTATTCAAAATTTTAAAAGATTGTTGTAATTTGTAAACGATTATGGAATTTCGAGTACTGTTAAAGAATTCTATTGGATTTTTAATTTTTCCGTGTAGTTTTTAGGGGTTTCTACTAATTTTAATAGATTTTATGGATTTTTCAGATTTAAAAAAATGTTGTCGTTTAATGTTTATCGTGTAATTTCATTCAAGAATTAAAAAAATACTTTCATGACTTTTAAAAGATTTCCTGGAATTTAGAGAAATTTAAAAGAATTCTAAAGAAAAAAAATTACCGGCTAATTAAAAACTTTGCAATTGTGTTTCTTTCTTGCAAAAGAGAGTTAAGGACGAAGTCGATTCACCGGAACGTTGAGCGCCGGAAGTGGAGAAAACGGTGAACGTGCGTCGCTTAAAAATATATATTATATTCGTCGATTTGATTGGGCCCAAGATCTTTGGCCCAAGTTATAACGAATTATCAAGTCTGATTGAGTTTTTGTCTCGATTCGATGCCTGGTTTTCAGTTTAACTTGTGCCCACTTACCCACCGACCAATCAACCTACCAACCTGTATCAAAGGGGCTTATGTAAGTCAAAGTAACCGCGTCGCTAAAAAGGAAAGACACCTGAACTCTGTTTCATAAAAATGCTAACTGACAAGTATCAAGTGGATTCGTTGCATTCAGACAATAATTATTGATATAATTATTTCCGCTATTATACTGGCTGTACATCAACTTTATTAATTGATAAATTCATATAAATTTATATAAATTATATCTCTGATTAATTAGACTCTGTTTAGTGAATTGTAAAAGGGATTTTATTAATTTTAATAATACCTGCAATTGAAAGGCGAAAGTTTTGTCTTATTATTTTAGAGTGAGAGAAAGTTTATGCAAAAAGATACTTAAACTTAGTGCTAGTTTATCTTTTAAACAATGGGATGTATAATATTGATCAGAAAAGAATTAAGAAAGTGTTTTGAAACCTCGAGGGCTTATTTCGAATTTATATTTTATGTGAGAGGTAATTGTGAGTTAATATTTTTAGAAATTTAGACTCTATTTATGCATTCATATATTTATATATTTATATATTTATATTTTTGATATTGTCTTTATGGCTTTATTTAACCTAGCTCTTTATTTGAAATATAGTATAGGATAAAAAAGCAATTTAAAATTTCATGTTGGAGACTTGCGTAAGACTTCTTTGTAACTGTTCGAAATAATAATTAATGAAAAAGATTCCTTTAGAGAATTTAATCGAGTCATAAATTACCTGATTCTAGAATTCATAATCAAAATGTCACGACGAGCAGGGAAACATTTTTAGATAGAACTTAAAAGTTTTATGACAGCGATTAATGGACCATTTATAATCCCTTTATTGATAATAATTCTTTTGAATTCGTTCAAGCTTAGAAATGTGTAAAAATAAGAGATTTTGCGACAGTCGATTCGATTTAATCGATTAATCGGATAAAAAGATCGATTTTTGAATCTATCTTCAAAAATAGCTATTTTGCATCTTTTGCATTTATTCTTCTCGCTAAATTCCTAGAAACATTAAAAAATTGTTTTACATTTCACTACAATATTTAAAATTCCTATAAAATCTCATAAAATCTTTAAAATCTATTAAAATTCCCTGAAATCCTTTAAAGTCCAATAAAGTAATTAACTTTATCCTCTAATCTACAAATCTGTGGAAAATAATAATTTTTCCCTGGGGACAAAATTCAGTAGTTACGGAAAACTTAAGTCAGACACTATTTCCCCTGTTTCAGAATTAAATAGTACATTAAACTCTACTATAAATGGCCAATGACCCATAATAAATAAATTCTTTATGAGTAAATTAAATACGCTAATTCTTTAAAAAAAACACTCTCCAGACGAATAAATATATGAAAATAAAATAATTGATTAAAATGCAGACTGGGAGATATAATAAAATAAAAAAAAGTGTAATAAAAAATGACAAAGTCCGGGTTCATTCCTTACATACATATATATTAAAGTCTAAAATATATGTCTAAAATGTTCCAGAAATTGTTCAACCTGTTCAAGATTGGTGTTTCTATGTATGTTATACGCACAATGGAAATAAAATCATGTAGAATTGAATTACAAGGTTCGTTGTGAAGGTCGGGCGTCTCGTTATTTGGTTTTTATTTATCTTGATGATACGATGGAAGGACAATTATCTGAAAAAGGAGCTGGTTCTGTAGCCCTACGAAAGAATTAAAGCCAAAGAACAACAACTGAAACAACTAATTCACTTTCAATGTCAAAGAGAGAGTGGCGACTTCCAATCACGGATTTTAATCATACATCAGTTTCATTTACAACATTTATTAGAAAGCGACCTTGTGATACTGAAAATCAAGCACTAATTACAAACTTCCAATTAATTTATTTGAAACAATGTGCAATTTTTAGCTGCTTGAGAAATTATCGAACGAGTTACACATGATTCTGTTATAGTAATGCAATGATTCTAATTAAGCGTAAATAATTCGCTAACAATGCCAATTTTATCGAAATTTAAAGTTTATCGTGGAATTGTATTCGGGGATTTAAAACTATTTTTATGATTTTTAAAGGATTTCATGGAATTTAGAAAATTTTTTAAAGATTTTAAGAATTTGAATGGATTTTTCATGTTTTTGTGGAATTTTAAGGAATTTTCCGAGGTTTTTAGTAATTTTAAGACATTTTTAGGGGTTTTAAGAGATTTAACAATTTGTCGGGAAATCTAGAGAATTTCAATAAATTTTGAAGAATTTTAAAAGATTTCGTGGAAGCTTTGAGCGATTTTAAAGTGTGATGTTGAATTTTAAGGAATATTAGGGGTTTTTAGGAAATTGAGAAATTATGAAGAATTTTATGTGATTTCAAAGTTTCTCATGGAATTTTTAGAAAGTTTTGAGACATTTTTAAGAATTCTTATGGATTTTTAATATTTTCGTGTAATTTTAAGGAATTTTACGAGGTTTCTAGTAATTTTAAAACATTTTCAAGTAGTTTAAGAGATTTAAAAGTTTGTTGGGAAATTTAGAAGATTTAAAAAAATGATGATGAATTTTAAATGATTTCGTGGAAATTTTAAGCGATTTTATGGAATTTTAAGATGTTTCTAGGAATTTGAAGAAATTTCAATGAATTTTAAGAGATTTCTAAGGTTGTCATAAATTTTAGAGATTTTTGCAAATTTTGTAAGGTTTTAAAGTTTGCCGTGGAATTTTAAGGAATTTCAAGACATTTCTAGGACATTTAAAGTTTTTTTTTACAATTTTGAAGATATTTAAAATTTCTTGTGAAACTTTATTCATGGATTTTGAAGTATTTTTATGATTTTTAAAGGATTTCATATAGAATTTAGAGAAATTCTTAAGAATTTTAAGAATTCTAATGGATTTTTCATGTTTTCCTGGAATTTTACAATTTTAATCTCGTCCATGAAAACACTAAAAATCTTGAAAATTACAAGAAACTTCTAGTTGAATTTTAAAATTAAAATTCAACGGAAACATTAAAAATCTGGAAAATTACTAGAAATATATAGTAATGTTAAAAGTAATTTGAAATGAATTTCCGGAATTTTAAGATTTTTAAAAGTTTTAATCAGGTTTACACAATTTCACTAAATTTTGATGAATTTTCAAAGATTTTAGGGAAATTTAAGGATTTTCATGAAATTTTGGGACATTTTAAAATTTGTCGTGGAATTTAAAAATATTTTTATAATTTTTAAAGGATTTCATGAAATTTCGATAAATTATTCAGAATTCTAAGGAATTTTCAATGTATCTTTGGAATTTTAAGGGATTTCTAGTAATTTTAAAAGATTTTCAGGAGTTTAACAAGATTTGAAAGTTTTTCGTGGAATTTAGAGAATTACAAAAAATGTTGAGGAATTTCATGGAATTTTTGGAGATTCTAAAGTTTGCTTTGGAATTTATCAAGGAACTTCCAGACATTTCTAAGATATTGTACAGCTTTTATAATTGATTTAATAGATTTTAGAAGATTCTACATTTCCCGGCATTTCGACGGATTGTAAAAAATTTTCAGTTATTTTATGAGATTTTAAAGAATTTTTTTAAATTTAAAGTTTATCGTGCAATTTTTTCAGAGATTTTAAAAGATTTTAATGATTTTTAAAATATTTCATGGAATTTAGAGAAATTTTTAAGAATTTTCAGAATTCTAATGGATTTTTAATATTTTCGTCGAATTTTAAGGTATCTTAAAAATTTAATTTCTTCCGTGAAAACATTAAAAATGTATAAAATTACTAGAAACCTCTAGTAATTTTAAAAGTAGTTTTTCAGAGATTTTGAAGAAATTTTACAGAATTTTAATGGATTTTCAATGTTTTCGTGGAATTTTAAGGAATTTGCGAATTTAAACTCTTAAAATTCCACAAAAACATTTTGAAAAACTTCAAAATTACTAGAAATTTATAGTAATTATGAAAGTAATTTGAAAACATTTTCAGGAATTTTAACAGATGTTAAAGTTTTTCGGGAGCTTTAAGGAATTTCATGAAATTTCGATAAATTATTAAGAATTCTAATGGATTTTCAATATTTCTGTGGAATTTGAAGGGATTTCTAGTAATTTTAAAAGATTTTCCAGAGTTTAAAGAGATTTAAAAGTTTGTCATGGAATTTAGAGAATTACACAAAATTTTGAGGAATTTTAAGGGATTTCAAGAAATTTCTACGAATTTGGAGAGTAGATTTTCTAGTTCAATGTAAGAATACTAATTTTTTATTTGTATATTATTGAAATATTTGTTGAGTATATTGAAAGGAAATAAAATATTTGATATTTGATTTTAAAAACTGAATATTTGAAAACATAATGATTATGAAGATGGAGAATAATCGGCCATATGCAATTATGATAAAAAATTATATACACGAGGTGTTTTAATAATTGTGAGTGTAATTACGTAGCGGAAGATGCAATGCGTTATACATAGAATGAAATTATAGGCTAACAGCACTCATGATTACGAGGATGTGTAACTTTCTAGAAAATACGTTGGATTTCTAATTTGTGTTCCCTTTAGTTTACGAATGGTGATTATAATAAACCATCATTGGTCTCATTTCTTTAATTAGATGACTCGCACACTCGAATGAGGTAAAAAGGAGTTTTGAGGGCAGAGTGAATGAGGCTTCTCATACGGGATTCGATGAAAAATGAAAGTGAAGAAAGTTGATTGGACTTAGGAAGAATTGAATAATTATAGAAATGCTTCTTATTTTCGTCTCTCCATTTATTTTATTCCCATATCATTTCATGTATTAAAGCATATTATATTTCATTTACATATTATATTTTATTAATATAATATATTTTATCAACATATGATTTATCAGCTCATCAGTTACCGATTTTCAAGAAGAATCTGGAACGCAAACTTTTTACAAAAATTATAACGGTAAAATGCTCGGTAAAATGCTCGGTAAAATGCGAAAGAAAAATATTTCTGCAAAGGAGACAGAAAGCGTATCTCAGACCGAGCGAATCGAAATCGATTATGTCGATTCAAAACTCGGTCGACGATGTCGAGGAAAAGGCAGTAAAATCGGAAATGTATGTGCACTAATACAGTTGCACAGGGTAATGTACTTGTGACCAGTGACAATGTGTGTCAGTCACTGTCGCGTTACCTGTGGGCGACTTGTCTTTCCGAAAGGCTGTAAAAAAATGGAAAGGTGTACAATTACGCGGAACGAGGGTCGACACTTATATTGGTACTCGGCAGCATTCTATATAAGTACTATATACATTATACAGTGGCTTGAGTCTGTATCAATAAATTCTATATACATGTATAGTGTATACCCGACGGCATCATGCACAGGGGTCGATTAACTGGTATTTCTTGGTTGTTTAGAAAGTGATATTCCAGCTGTTTTCGATTTTGGACATTTCCTTTTCATTCTTTTGGGACATTTTTATCCCAGCATCGTTTATCGTTGGAATGACTCTCGTCATCCGAAATTGCATGAATAACCAATTACGAATTTTGTTATTGTCATGATCCCCGGAGGACTAGTATAGGAAAAAAAAAGTTTGAATATACTCTTTTTTCCCTGGCTTAATGATGTTATAAATAATGCAGTTGGAGTTTCTTGAATGTAATTTATGTGAATATCACCTTTCACTCCTTTTAATTAACACCTTTCACACTTATTCTATTAATATTCGACGACATTGAAGTATAACGGTCAAAAGAACATTTTTCAAAGCAGATACAAAGTTATACTATAGGAGCTATAAGAGAAGAGGTAAATGGCTGTATGGCTGCAAATACATGTCTTTTCTTTTGAAAGCATGCAAGACGTATTGTAATTATACTTGAAGCTGATGATTTGACTAAGGAAACTTTTGTGTAATGATTCGTTTTCTCTTAGATTAAAATCCTTTTAATGGAAGAAAATAAGTGTGTCTTTTCTCATGTCTCTCATGTTTATAGTAGGTCTAGTTCTTTCTTGAGAAAGAGGGACATTGAAAAGTGATTTGTACACAGCCTACTCTGCGTTCACACGTGAAACTTACATCTTATACATGAATTGTGCCGGCATATAATTTACTGTTCGCACAGCTTGGGTGGAAATTATTGCATGATGCTCTTCGTTACACGACCTTGGGGTTTTATACAGACTGTCGGACTATTTGTCATCTGAGTGTTTCTTTTAACTGAAGTGTGTGCAAAGAGAAGAGAATTCTTCTTCTTAGGCTGTATACCTTAGCCATAAAAGGCTTGGAAGCCACAAGATATAATTTTTTCAATTTTCCTGACTTTTTCTTCATTTTTACATGTTTTTCAGAATTCATTCTCTAAATAGAAAAGTAATTCAAATGACTACCAAATTTTCTATAGTAATACCATTGAAACTTTTCCGAAATTTCGAGTAAATTTCTAGTAATTTTCTAGATTTTTAATGTTACCGTAGAATTTTAAGAGTTTAATCTCGTAAAGTTCATTAAAATTCGACAAAAACATTTAAATTCTTTAAAATTTCTTCAAAATCTCTTAAAAATTACTTTTAAAATGATTACAAGTTTCTCGTCATTTTCTAGATTTTTAATGTTTCCGTGGAATTTTAAGAGATTAAATTCATAAATTCCTTAAAATTCCACGTAAACATTAAAAATCCATTAAAATTCTTTAAATCCTTAAGAATTTCTCTAAATTCTATAACATTTTTTAAAAATCATAAAAATATTATAAAATCCGTGAATAAAGTTCCACGAGAAACTTTAAATGTCTTCAAAATTCTTTAAAATCTTTTAAATTCATTGAAATTTCTTGAAATTCCTAGAAACATCTTACAATTCCATGAAATCGCGTAAGGTTTCCACGAAATCTTTTAAAATTCATCACAAGTTTTTTAAATTCTCTAAATTTCCCTGGAAATCTCTTAAAATTACTAGAAACCTCGTGAAAATTCCTTAAAATTCCACGAAAACATTAAAAATCCATTAGAATTCTTAAAAATGTCTCAAAATTCTCTTAAAATTTCCTTAAAATTACAGGAGGAACAATTGAAATCACATAAAATTCTTCATAATTTCTAAATTTCCTAAAATTCCTTAAAATTCCACATCACAATTTAAAATCGCTTAAAACCCCTAAAAATGTCTTACAATTACTAGAAACCTCATAAAATTCGATAAAATTACACGAAAACATTAAAAATCCATTAGAATTCTTAAAAATATCTCAAAATTTCCTGAAAATTCCCTTAAAATTCCAGAAGGAACTTTGAAATCTCATAAAATTCTTTATAATTTCTAAATTTCCTAAAAACCCCTAAAATTCCTTAAAATTCCACACCACACTTTAAGATCGCTTAAAGTTTCCAAGAAATCTTTTAAAGTACTTCAAAATTTATTGAAATTCTCTAAATTTCTCGATAAACTGTTAAATCTCTTAAAACCCCTACAAATGTCTTAAAATTACTAGAAACCTCGTAAAATTCCTTAAAATTGTACGAAAACATTAAAAATCCATTGGAATTCTTAAAAATATCTGAAAATTCCCTTAAATTTCAATGAGGAAATTTGAACTCATATAAAATTCTTCATAATTTCTGAACTTCATAGAAACCTCGTAAATTTTCTTAAAATTTCAAGCAAAAATTAAGAATTTATTAGAATTCTTAAAAATTACATGAAATTCCATGAAATCTTTCAAATATCATCAAAATCTTCTAAAATTACTTAATAAAATTCCTTCAAGCTCCACGAAATCTTTTTAAATTCTT
Organism: Synergus japonicus; assembly: GCA_900474275.1. Lineage (NCBI taxonomy): Eukaryota > Metazoa > Arthropoda > Insecta > Hymenoptera > Cynipidae > Synergus > Synergus japonicus. The sequence goes on from UCOH01004871.1 coordinate 10,603, forward strand.
CAAAATTTTTTTTAATTCTCCAAATTTCCCAACAAGCTTTTAAATTTCTTGAACTACCTGGAAATCTCTTAAAATTACTAGAAACTTTTTAAAATTCCACGAAAACATTAAAAATCCAATAGTATTCTTAAAAACGTCACAAAATTCCCTGAAAATTCCATTTATCAACTTATAAATCAAATAAAAATTGTTCATAATTTCTAAATTTCATAAAAATCCCTAAAATTCATTAAAATTCCATATCACACTTTAAAATCGCTTAAAATTCCATAAAATCGCATAAAGTTTCCAAATTTTTTTAAAATTCTCTAAATTTCCCGAAGAATTTAAAAATCTCTTAAAACCTATAAAAATTTGTCAAAATTACTTGAAATTCTGTAGAATTTCTTAAAATTCCACGACAACATTTAAAATCCCTTAAAATTTCATGAAATCCCTTATAGTTCTACGAAAGTTTTTAATTTTTGAAAATTAAGTGATTTCACGGTTTTTCATGTAATATTGAGGAATTTTAAGATGTTTTATGGAATATTAATTAATTTTAAAGACTTTTAAAGGATTTTGCGAACTGCTTGAAATTTGAAGCAATTTTCAGAGATTTCACGATATTTCAGAAAATATTAAGTTATTTTAAGGATTTAAGAGATTTTAGTTCAGTAATTTACGAGACTTCAGTGGATTTTCAGGGATTTCAAGGAATTTCATGAGATTCCATTTGGGATTTTAAATAATTTTATTGTATTTGTTAAACTTTTGTTGGATTTTCAAGAAGATTAAAGAATGTAACAAGATTTCATGAAGTTTTGAGGAATTTTAAGGGATTTGACCATATTTCGTGAAATTTTAAGTAATTTAAAGGGATTTTACGAATTAAATTAGATTTTGAAGGATGTTAAAAGAATTCCATAAAATTTTGCAGAACTCATAGAGATTCCCGAAATTCGAAAAGAAATTACAAGTTTCTATATTTACATAAATACTCAATTATTTTCTACGCTTTGGAACTCCTTAAAAACATTTCAAAATCCTTTGATTTGAAATTATCTCGAATCCCCTGAAACTTTTCAGCAAAAGCTGTGCTTAGTTCCTTAAAGTTTCAATTTCATTTAAAATCCACTAGAATTATTCTTATAATTTCATCTTTTAAAAATCATAAAAACCTTCTTATAACTAAATAAATTAGAAAGTAGTTCTCGCTACAAAAAATCTATAATACTAATTCAATTAGTATAAATTTCTGACTAATTCAGAATGAGAGAGACCCCTTGTCCACACGAATCAAACAACATTTTTTTATTAAATTTATCCTTCAATCAGTCAATCATTATGAATCACTGTCGATTTGCTATATAGGACACCCCTTCTTCTGATCCTTGAGCCAACAACCCTTTCCCTCTTCTCGCTCAAATCGAAAGCAGCAAATGTATATACACAATCTACTTCTCGCACTATGGTAACTTACTTTTGCCGCTTAGCTCTTATACAAAGTTGCGCAAGGGAATTTATGAATACTATACAGTATGAGTAACCAAGCGGCCATAAAAGAAGTAAAGTAAAGAAAAAGGAAAAGGCGTAGACAGCAGAACCATTATCGTCTGCATGAGTTCGGCATTTTTTTTTTTTCAAAGGCATCTTTCAAGGGGACGTTGATTCTCATCTGAATAATCCGGTGTACGCAGTGCACTTTTGTTTTTCGGACTTCAAAAGTTGAACTGAATTTAAAATTGCGTTTTACACATGAGGGACAATGAGCAATAAGCATTAAGGGGACCACGCCTATGCTATATAGTTTATGTTTATCTATATATATATATATATATACATATAATATGGCAAGAAACGCTTTTATGCTCGACTCGAAAGTACCGTAAACTGCGACTCGGCTTTCCTTTTGACGGTCGTTGTGATACGTTTACCTCCTTCGCGGCTCTCCCGCAAGCCAAGTATGCCTTGCTCTGCTTTTTACTTTCGACCCGGTCTGTTTTTATTTATACATGACCGGAAACCGGCACGGATAAGATTTTTATTAACCCCCTTCAGGGCACAAGAATCTGCACTGGAAGAAAGAGCCTGACTAGTTTTATGGCTTGAAATCAGCAAGAAGTTGATATTTCAGGAACGCCCGATCGCGGTTTAATGCGCTGATGATCCTCGTGAACAAGATTTTTCGAGAGCATCACTTTTTGCCCGTCAAAGAAAAGAAAAGTACACATTAGAGATTTTTGAGCGCAGGAAAGGAATTAGGGTCATTAGGGTAGAATCCCTGGGAAATACCTCGAATTGAAATTCATTTTGTACATATTCAAAGAAATTTTATTTTTTTTTAACAGTTTTATTCAGATTTATTTTATTCGAAGGAAGTTTTTAATATGAATTAATCCGAGGCACATTCAAAATCAATCCGAATGAATCCGGTCAATTTGAATTAAGCGGCATTAATGTGAATAAATAAAAAATTAATAAAGAAATAATAATAATGGACAGTTTGAATAAATGTGGATTTATTCAGTTTTTTTTTTGGAAATTTTTAGGTCCGAGGACCATTCAAAATTAATCCGAACTTTAAATTTGGATAAATCTGGTCAATCAGAGTGAATATGGATTATATGATTTTTTGGGGAATATTTGGATTGATTCAGAGGGACGGGAGTAATTTGGAGTGATTTGAATTGAAAGTTCGGATTGACGGTTTTTGAGTTCCTGAGGGAATTTTAAGGGATTTGAAAAGATTTATATTATGATTTTTTTAAAGATTTCAGAGAATTTTGAGAAATTTCTATGAATTTTAATGGATTTTAAGTGTTTTTGTGGAATTTTAAGAAATTCGAAGGAATTTATAGTAATTTTAAGAAATTTGTATAGGTTTTAAGAGATTTTTAAGTTTTTCGGGAAATTTGGAGAATTTAAACACATTTTGATGAATTTTAAAAGATTTCGTGGAGCTTGAAGGAATTTTATTAAGTGATTTAAAAAGATTTTTATGATTTTTGAAAGATTTCATGGAAATTCAAGTAATTTTTAAGAATTATAATAGATTTTAAATTTTTTTGTGAAATTTTAAGGAATTTTACGAGGTTTATAGAGATTTATTTATTTTATAAAAGATTTCCAGAGGTTTTAAGAGATTTAAATGTTTTTTGTGAAATTTGGAGAATTTTAATAAATTTTGAAGAATTTATAAAGATTTCGTGGAAACTTTAAACGATTTTAAGGAATTTTAGGGGTTTCTATGAAGTTTAGAATTTATGAAGAATTTTATGTGAATTCAAAGTTCCTCATGGAATTTTAAGGGAATTTTCTAGGAATTTTGAGACATTTGTATGAATTCTAATGGATTTTTAATGTTTTCGTGGAATTTTAAGGAATTTTACGAGGTTTCTAGTAATTTTTATAGTTTCTAAAAGATTTTTAAGTTTGTTGGGAAATTTAGAGAATTTCAAACAATTTTGGAGGGATTTTAAAAGATTTTCTGGAGCTTTACGGAATTTTATGGAATTTTAAGGGATTTTAATGTTTACCCTGGAATTTTATTAAGTAATTTTACACGATTTTTATGATTTTTGAAAGATTTCATGGAATTTTAAGTAATTTTTAAGAATTCTCATGGATATATAATGTTTATGTGGAAGTTTAAGGAATTTAGACGAATTTTAAGAGATTTGAGGGAATTTGGAGGTATATGGAGTTTTAAGGGATTTCAAAAGATTCATATGATTTTTGAAAGATTTTACGGAATTTGGAGATATTTTTAAGAATTCTAATTGTTGTTAAATGTTTTTATGGAATTTTAAGGAATTTTACAAGGTTTCTAGTAATTTTAAGGGATTTGCAAGAGTTTTAAGAGATTTAAAAGTTTTTCTTGAAATTTAGAGAATTAAAAAAATTTTGAAGAATTTAAAAAGATTTCGTGGAGCTTGAAGGAATTTTATTAAGTGATTTTAAAAGATTTTGATGATATTTGAAAGATTTCATGGAATTTCAAGTAATTTTTAGGAATTGTAATAAATTCTTAATTTTTGCTTGAAATTTTAAGAAAATTTACGAGGTTTCTATGAAGTTCAGAAATTATGAAGAATTTTATATGAGTTCAAAGTTCCTCATGGAAATTTAAGAGAATTTTCTCGGAATTTTGAAATATTTTTAAGAATTCTAATGGATTTTTAATGTTTTCGTATAATTTTAAGGAATTTTACGAGGTTTCTAGTAATTTTAAGACATTTTTAGGGGTTTTAAGAGATTTAACAGTTTATCGAGAAATTTAGAGAATTTCAATAAATTTTGAAGAATATAAACAGATTTCTTGGAAATGTCCTGTAATTTTAAAAAATTTAAAAAAAGTTTCTATGAATTTCAGAGATTTTCACGAATTTTATGACTTTAATTTCAAAGTTTTAAAAGTCTTTATGCGATTTTAACATTCCTCCTGAAATTTTAAAAATTTTGAAAAAATTCTCACGACTTTTAAAAGTTTTGCTAGACTAGGAGATTTCAAACCTTTTCAAGAGATTTCAACAAATTCTACATAAATTTAAAACTTATATAGCATCCAATTAGAGTAATTACAATTCTTATGGCTCATTAAATTTTGACACTCTCTAGACTTCTTATACTTACACCTAAATATTATAGTCAATTAAACATTGCAATGTCCGATAGTTTCCCGACAGGTGAAATCAATGTCCTGAAATGTACAAGTATAATATATATATATATACATATATATAATTCCTACCGAAGTGATTGTGTGTCCTTGGATTTGATTTTTACTTGATTGAGTGTCAAATACTAGAACGTACGGCTTACTTATTTAATAAGAATAACAAATACGAATAAACATTTTAAAGTAAAATTGGGACTCAGACCGGATAGTATTAGTCGGTTAGACATATAAATGTATGTCTAGTCTATAGATAGAGAACTTTCTAATGATAATCCTACATCTGTTTGTCGCTCTCGCTGCACTTTTCTGTTGATACACATAGTATGCTCGAAAGGAATCTATGTCTTATCATAACATTAATAATTACTGGTTATGGGGCCATAATTTATTCATTGGAAAGAAAGTTATTTTACTTCTTTTCCATTTTACATTCGCTTCTAAGAGAGACTCTTCATTTTCTCAGAAGAGATTTTCTACTTGTATTTCATTTAATAATTTAATAATTTAATAACACTATTGTACCTCTTTAGTCCCTAATTACTTTAGTCTCTCTTCAGTTGATTGGATAGTCTTTAAGCTTTATTAGAACCTATTATATTCCCTCATCAACAATTACACAGTTATTACTATTTTTGTATGGAGAGTCATTTTTTAATCTTAATGACAAATTATATTCCATTGTATGAGCAGAATTAGCAATTTAATTACTAATTTCTTTTAAAAGAAATTACTTATTAATTAATAATATTAATTACTAATATTAATTGGAATTAAGAAAATAATCTATCATTGCTGTGAAATTTCAATAATTAATTTTAATTTGAAATGGTAGATTTCGCATCATTTATAATAGAAGTCTTGCTTACATTTTACATTATTGATATATTGATATATTGATATATTGATCTATGATTAATTCATATGTGATGACAATCTTGGATTCAAATTTCAAATACATGATTCTGAGAGACAGGTGCGCCGAAGATGATGATGATGATGATGATGAAGATGTCATCTGGGACATCTACAATACTAAGAATATTGTGACTGTGATTATGTCATTCAAACTTAACAATCGAAGAAGCTATTTTCGGAAACTGAAATCTAGATGTTAACCACAATGAACCTTATTCCGAGATCCTAGCCAGAATAATGTAATACTCTTGTCGCATTCAATTTATTCAAGGTTGCGTTTCCTCATGTAAAAATGAACTGGGAAACTTTGTGTGACTGGAATCACATGTTTTTCTGTATCGTTTTCCAGAAATTTGGCGAATACCTTAGGGAAATAATAATCAGTTGCAAACGATTTTTTTTCTGATTTCTGAATCAGTCTGACGATTTTCTTTAGATTTATTTTGGAATAATCGAAATTTAAAATTCCTGAACCTGAAATTGAAAATTCCCGAAATTTAAATTTCCCAACATTAAAAAACCCGATCTTATTTTTTTCAAAATTTCTCTTAAAAATAATCATTACACAGAGATTATGAAATTGGATAATTCTGAAGGTTTCGGAGATAACAAAACAAACTTTTATTTACCTCTTTCGACAAAAAACATTTATAAGATTACAATTTTTCTTTTTTTTTCAAATGTAAAGAAGATACAGATCTTCTTTACATTTGAAAAATAAATAAAGATGATTTGTATTCAATGGCTTAAAAAAACATAATAAAATTACGTCACAAGTAAATAATGCATATATAAAGTAACTCACGACGTTAAAAAAATTCAGTGAACCGTTTTTAAACAATGAAAATTATTATCGGCACTCTACTCCTCGCATTGGCGGTTTTCCTGAATTCCGTCCGTAAGTACATAAGATATTAAGCTATTGTTTATATTAAATGTAAATTTGTACATTTTCAAGGGAAATTTAATTTAATTTAAAAAATTCTTTTAATTTAATTTTGCAAACATTTTTAACAGTTTTAATATATGAAATTATAATGATTTGTTTGATTAGTGTTGTGTCACAAATTTTTATATATTTTGCTATTGTGAAAATCTCTAAAAGTTTCAAGAAACCTTTGAAAACCTGCGAAATCGCTTGAAATTCGTGAGAATCTGTTAAAATTTTCAGAAACTTCTTCAGATTCTTTTAAATTCAATGATAATAATTGAAATCTCCTTTATATCCTTTAAAATTCATTAAAAGTATTAGAAATATCTTCAAATTCCATGAAACCTTTAAATATTCGAGAAAAATTTTCAAACTCATAAATTTTTTGAAATCCACGTTAAAATTCATGAAAATCTCTAAAAATTCCTAGAAACCTTTTGAAATTCCATGAAAAACTTTAAAATCTCTTAAAAATTCTTGAAATTTTACGGTACAATTTAAAATCTCTATACCTTTTATATCCCTTAAAAATATTACATAGAAATCTTAACAAATTCCATGAAATCCTTTAAAATTCTAACAAAATCATTTAAATATCAGAAAAATCTCTCAAAATCACTTAAAATTATTAGAAATCTCATAAAATTGCTTAAAATTTCAGGATAATATTTCAAATTTATTAAAACCTTATGAAACTCTGACAAAGCTTTTAAAATTCCTTAAAAATTTCACGAAATATCCTAAAATCCCATACAATTCTACAAAATCGTTTTAATATCCTAAAAATCTCTTAGATTTCGTATAAATCACTTAAAAATCGTTAAAAATGCACATCAAAACCTTCAAAATCATTAATCTCTTGAAATCCATGTTAAAATCAATAACAAACTCTAATAAATCTCTTGAAATTCATGAAAATCTTTAAAAATTCCTAGAAACTTCTTGAAATTCCTTCACATTTAAAATCCCTTAAAATCATTCGAAATCTTATCAAATTCCATGAAATCCTTTAAAATTGCACAAAATCTTTTAAAAATCAGAAAAATCTCTTCAAATACTTTTATGTAAATTATTAGAAATCTCATAAAACTCCATAAATTCCATAAAAATTTCACAATATCTTTTAAAAATCGAAAAATTTCTTGAAAACCCTTAAAAAACGTACAGATTTTTAAACACTCTGAAAATTTGACGAAAACTTTTAAAATCTTTGTAAATTCTACAAAATCTTTTAAAAACCAAAAAAAGCTTTTGAAATCCCTGAATAAAATTCCCTGTAAAGTTTTAAATTCCTTATTTAAATCCCACAGAATACATATTATAAATTTCATAAAAGTACCTCGAAAGTCCGATTGAAATCTGGTCAAAGTCTCCTGAAAAATTCTAAAAATTCCCAGAAACTTCTTTAAATTCTTTTAAATTCTTCGATAATATTTAAAATCCTGTCATCTTCCATGAAATCTTTAAGAATTCCATAAAATTCCCTTAAAATTCCTAGATCTTCAATGTATTTTGTGTTTAAACTCGTGGCACAATCATTATTAACGAAACCAAATTCAAAATTTCAAATTCAATTCACGCGGAATTTACGATTCGGCAAGTATCGATTGTCGAAAATCATTATCGATACTTACACGACGAATCAGGAGTGCGGAATATGCGTTACGATATTTCGACTTCGACTCAATCATCTTTTTAGAATAGAATATATAAATTTTCTTCTTCGGGTTGCAGAATTAAGTTCACAGAGTAGTTTTAGTGGAGGAGGGGGAGGAGGACCTAATTATCTTGATGGTCGTCGTCTAAGTCCAAGACGAAATGGAGATGATGATCCTTATCTAATAAAATTAGCACCAATGGGTGCTCGAATAAGATTGCAGAATGGCAGTTTTTACACATCGAATGGAGAAGGGGATATTTTGGTGGAGTACAATCGCATTACTAGATTTGCACATGTACGCCAGGGTACTTTTAATGACTTGATAGGTCCACGAATCAGAAGAAATAGACCTGCTGCTGCTGTAGAACCACCACCTGGACCACCAACTGAATCATCATCAAGAGGCAGAGATGGTGATGCATCAAATTAAAATATGTAAAAAAAAGAAATTTAATTGTATATCTGACATTATACTTTAATAAAAGCATTATTTTCTGAGAATTACTTTTATCAAGTTGTATTATCTTTAATTTAACTTAATTTAATTTAATCTTTTCTTGTATATATAATTTATAATTTATAATTATTATGAGGATCATCCCGTGAGGAAATTTTAAGTTGGCTAGGGCGAATTTCAAATTTTTAAATGTTAAACTTAAGAAACTTAGAGAAAATTATAAGAAATAAAATAACAAGAAACATAAGACACATAAAAACAATCTAAAAATGTATAGAATTTTGAAATTGTACTAAAATGTACTTAAAAAAGAAAGAATAAATTGTACTGGAATTATTGTGATACTCACAATTAAATTCTGGTACTCAAATTTCGAAAATCTTACTTTTTTAGTTATACAATTTTAGTGCAAATGACAACACTAACATTCAAAGTAAAAGTATTATATTGTACTTTTGTACCTTGAACGTTTTTTTGTGCTAATGAATCTAAATTTAATTCAAGTACAATTTATGATTTAAATATGTGGTTACACGGCTTATGCAAAGATAAGACACTTCAAAGATTATAAGTCACGTGCAGAGCACATTTTGAAGAAAAGTTTTGAAAATCAATTTTCAACATCGATAATTTCATATTTTGGGAATTTTATAATGTCGGGAATTCAACATTTCGGTAACATTCCATTTTGGGAATTTTGAATTTCGGTATTAAAATCTTACCATATTTTCTTTCGGGGATTTTCTTTACAGGAATTTTTGTTTTTCAGAAATTTTGAACTATGGGAATTTTCAGTAGATTTCTACAATTTACGACAACCTTGGAAATCTCTTAAAATTCCTGGAAATTACTTGAAATTCCTAGAAACATATTAAAATTCCACGAAATCTCTTCTAATTTATTATTATTTCAGGAAATCCTTTAAATTTTCACTAATTCTTTTTAAATTCCTCAAAATCATTTGAAATCCTTTAAATTCCTCGGAAAACTAAAAAATCTTTTAAAATTCCTATGAATCCCTTAAAATTTCCTGTAATCCTTCAAAGTTCCACAAAATCTTTTTAAAACCTTTTGGAATATTTTTAAATTCCACGAGGAACTTTAAAATCCCTTAAAATGTATAAAAATCTCTTAAAATGATTGGAAAATATTGAAATCCTTTAAAATCCAATAAGGAACTTTAGAATTTCCTAAAATGCAACAAAATCTGTAAATAAAAATTCTTGGAACCAAAAATCTCACAAAATGTATAATATATTTTAAAAATCAAAAAAAACTTTTGTACTTCTTTTTAATTCCATGAGAAATATTAAAATTCCTTAAAATCGTTTAAAAAATTTAAAAATTTCTTTAAATTTTTACAAACTTTGTAAAATTTTATTATATTTCCACGAAAAAATTTTTAAATCTCGTAGAATAGGTAAAGATTCCTGAAAACCTATTGATATTCATAAAAATTCTACAAAATCTTTTGTAAACCATAAAAATCTTGTGAAATCCTTTTATATTCCGCATGAACATTTATAATCACTTCAAATCTCTTAAAATTTTTCCAAGATTTTTCAAATCTTTTAAAATACGTAAAAAATCTTCTACAATTTATGGAAAACTTTTCAAAATTCCACGAAACCTTTTAAAACTTAGAAAAATCTCATGAAATCCTTTAAAATTCCATCAGGAACATTAAAATCTCTTAAAATCACTTTAAAAATCAAAATTTCTTAAAATTTTTATACGATTTAAAAAATCCTTTAAATTTTCATAATTTTAATAAAATTCCAAGAAAAATAGTAAAGGGAAATTATTATAAAGGGTAATCATTCTAAGAAGAAATCGTTCTAAAGTGAAATTTATGAAAATCGTTGTATCACTTATTTTCTCAAAACTATCACTCGTAGAAAAAAATACTTGCAACAAAAAATATGTATTTCAATGAGTTACACAATTTTTGTTTGAAACATTTTCTTAAATTCTGCATATCGATTATCGACTGACTTCGGCAATTTTAAATTTCAATACCTTTAAATTTCCGTAAATATTTACTTAATCCCAACATATTTTTCTACCGTTTATAAAAAATTTTAAATTTTTTCATGGAATTTTAAGAAATTCTAAGAAGTTTCTAGTAATTTTAACAAATTTTTATAGGGTTTAAAAGATTTGTAAGTTTCTCTTAAAGTTTATTGAAGATTTCAAACAATTTTTGAGGAATTTAAAATGATTTAACTTTAAAGGATTTCATTTATTATCTCATTTAGAAATATTTGTATGATTTTTGAGATATTTCATATTACATGGAATTTCAAGTAATTTTTAATAATTCTAATGTGATGTTACGAATTTTTTGTGATTTATTCAAAATTCTTCATGAAATTTAAGGGATTTTACGGGATTTATGTTAATTTAAAAAAAAATTTTGGAATTTTAAGAGATTTTAGGGAATTTCAAAGTTCGTTACGGAATTTTAAGGGATTTTGAAAGATTCTTATGATTTTTGAAAGATTTCACGAAATTTTGAGATATTTTTGAGAATTCTAATGGATTTTAAATTTTCTCATGGAATTTTAAGAAATTCTGTAGTAATTTTAACAGATTTTTAAAGGTTTTAAGAGATTTTTAAGTTTGTAGGAAAATTTAGAGAATTTTCAAAAATTAATGAGGAATTTTAAAAGATTTTCTGGAGCTGTAAGAGATTTCATGGAATTTTAAGGAATTTTATTAAGTGATTTTAAAAGATTTTTTATGATTTTTGAAATATTTTATGGAATTTCAAGTAATTTTTGAGAATTGGTAGAAACTTTGAACAATTTCATGGAATTTTACAGAGTTGCAAAAGGTATTTCAAAAATTTCTTATGATTTTTAAAATATTTCATATAATTTTCATAAATTTTAAAGAATTTCAATACATTTGAAGAATTTTCAAAAATTTCTTGGAAACTTTAAGCGATTTTAAAGTTTGATATGGAATTTTAAGGAGGATACGTAAATTTTTATAAACCATAAAAATCTTGTGAAACCCTTTTAAATTCCGCATGAATATTTATAATCACTTGAAATCTCTTAAAATTTTTACAAAATTTTTTAAATCTTTTAAAATACGTAAAAAAATCTTCTACAATGTATGGAAAACTATTCAAAATTCCACGAAACTTTTTAAAACTTATAAAAATCTCATGAAATCCTTTAAAATTCCATTAGGAACATTAAAATCTCTTAAAATCACTTTAAATGTTTTCTTGAAATTTTAAGGAAATTCTGTAGTAATTTTAATAAATTTTTATAGGTTTCAAAATATTTTTAAGTTTCTCTTAAAGTTATTTATATAAAACTTCAAACAATTTTTAAGGGATTTAAAATGATTTCGTGGAACATTAAAGGATTTCATTTATTATCTCATTTAGAAATATTTTTATGATTTTTGGAATATTTCATATTTCATGGAATTTCAAGTAATATTTTTAATAATTCTAATGTGATGTTTTAATCCCAACATATTTTTCTACCGTTTTCCAAAAATTCCCTGATCAATACCAGAATACCAGAATACCACAGAATGAATCGCAATAATCGCAGAATAAAAGTATATCTGCGAATGGAGAATGAAATCGTCACGACTGATCGCAATTCAATAAAATTCTCTCCACGCTTCTTATCGAGTTAACGTCCGAGTTGTACGTTTCCGAAGTGAGAAAGAGAACGTGCAATTATTATCGTACCGAGTCACGGATACTTGGCTACCTACAACAGAGCGGCCTTAGAAATCTCAGGACCCACTCTCTAAACATTAGACTCCTTGTACCTACACTCCTACAATAATACTTTTGTATTCGTGTATTCTTGTACCTTGTATTCTCCCATTCTTGTATTATGTATTCGTGCTATACGTGGGTGCACGATGCAACGCTGATCTACTCCGGAGGACACTCTTTTCTATGTATGGAGAGTTATTTGTACGTAGAGAAGTTGTGTGTATGCGGAGAGAAGTTGTTTATATAGAGAGAAGTTATTTATATAGAGACTTATGTGTATGTGTGAGAGTGTGTCGCATGCAAATTGAGAACGTGAAACGTCGGCTCACGTACAGCATTCACGGTCTACACATTAATTTTCCCATCAGTCTCCATTTAAGATAAAGGGTCTTGAGACTCTACATGTTTTTTATTTATCTAAATGCGAACCACGTGGCAGATTTGGCTGTTACATTGCACTTTACGTAATTTTTGTGTAATGCAAAATGTGATGTAATGGATTTGTAACAGTTATGTGTCAAGTAAGGGTAACGAGTCACGATATTCGTGCATTTATGTCGTCGTTATGTAAAGAAGCTCCTGTAATCGTCTCACAGCGATACAGTTGATATGGTTGATATGTGAGTCACTCTTTACGTGAAAGCGATTAGTTCAAAGGGGAATTCTATGGGGAAATTGTTTATTAATGATGGGATCGATGAGTTTATCGATGCATACGATTTCATGAATAGATTTAATGAATACGATTTAATGAATTGCACACGATTTAATGGAATTCATGATTGAAAGAATGCATGGACTTGAGTTCATTTCAATCTTTCCTAGACTAGAGATGAACAGTAATTGGATTTATTAGGCAATTTAAATATTATGATTATCTCGGTATGTATTTTCCTCACTAGATACGATAATTTATTTACAATAGAAAGTGTTTATTCATTTCATGGAGTAGAAAGTCTTTATTATAGGAGGAAATGATTAGCCAAGGATGTACATCTTGAAATTCCTCATTAATCGAACTCATCCGGTGTATTATAGTGATTAATATAATAATCATGATTTTTATTAATGTTCCAAGCAATCCTTGAATATCCTTGATATAACAAAAAATGTTCGTATGCCGGAAAGCCGGAAATGTTCTCTGTTCACTGGAATGCATTCACTCGTAAAGGCGATATATAAAAATAGCGAAAGAAAAATAAAAGAATAAATTAGAGATCACTTTGCATCAAGTAGGTCGATGCAATTGCAGAATTGCAACTCCTAGTCGATCCAATCTCAGGAATATATCCTGATGTGTAGAACAAGATGCTACTTTATCTTATTTATCTGCTAGAAAATCTGGTTATGAGCTCGTGTCCATATGGTTGCAAAACGGATTGTTCAGCATTCAACACTTTTTCTTTTATGGAAAACATTCTAAACATGGAAAAAGTGTGATGGCCTTTTAAAGGCGAGTTTATGCAAGTTTCTTAAAGATAAACTCATTATGCAATATATCGTCATTTAAATTAACTAGGTTTTGGACTCAAAATTCATCAGCTTTCTAGTTTGATTCAGACATCATAATATCATTAATATTCTTCAACTTATTTACAATTTCGAAACCTAATCAACATTTAATCATTCATAAAATGTATTCATTTATAGATAATATATATATATATATATATTAATATTTATTTTTCGGGGGGTGGGGGGATATTTCAGACTTTCTTGAATTTCATTTAAATAAAAAGACGACAACTTTCGAGGACTTTTACAAGGATCTTAAGGACAAGATGGTTCAATTTTTTGTTTATGTTTCAAGAACTCATTGCTATTCGGTCGAAAGTTCTTTTTCTTTCACATCAGTGGGCACACTCACTTTGTCAACCGACTCGTTGTATATTCATGAAGGCGCGTGGTGCTGTCAGAGAAAAATAATACCGCCGAGTAATTCGAGGATTTCAATTGTAAGGCGGCGAACGATCGTTATGAGTGGAAGTACCGCAGCTACTTTCGCCGTTTATCGTGCCGGATGTGACGTTCTCTTGCTTCTTTTGAACAAAGTCGTTAAACTCTAGCTTTTAGACATGACCATTTGTTTTATTTCCAGACCAGATTTTCCATTTTGATTATTATTGCTGTCTTGGGAGAAAAATGACACGTAACTACTATAGCTGACTACCTGTTTAGCAAAAAAGGATCAAGTATTCATTCTGTTCATTCAGGAAATATAACAATATATTGTATAATAATCGTCAAGTGTTCGCATTCATATATTTTCTTTTCTTGAAATTGAATCAGTGGAAGTTCACTGATTCTCAGTGACTCTTTTCTTAGAATTTTATACGAGGAAAAAACTCTCTAAACTTGAATCTGTGAAATTTAACTGATTACCAATCAAATTCCACTGATTTGCAGTGACTCTTTTCTCACGATTTTAATCAGTGAAAATTCACTGAGAATCAGTCAAAAGTCACTGAAATTTTTAGTTATCTTCACTAAACTATTAAAAATTTCAGTGAATTTTGACTGATTCTCAGTGAATTTTCACTGATTAAAATCGTGAGAAAAGAGTCACTGCAAATCAGTGGAATTTGACTGATTCAGTTTTAGAAAGAAGAAAATTGCTGAATTTACGTGTTAAAATATAGTTAATATATACTATGAATATATTTTTCCCGGAATTTTGTCATTTTTACTGTTTCAAATTGGAACTTTTGTGATTAGAAAACTGGGTTTGCAATTTTATTAGCAAAAGTTACAATTTGAAATAGTAAAACTTACTAAATTGTAGGAAAAATATTTTTAGGGCGCATTTTAACTGTTTTAAGTGGTATATTCAGATATTTTCTTTTTTTCTGTGTAATCAGTGAAAAATTTAGTGGAAATTAGTGGGTTACTGAAATTTTCAGTAATTGTCACTAAACTACTGAAAATTTCAGTGATTTTTCACCGATTTCGAGTAGATTTCACTGATTTCTAATCGATTTTTTATACTGATTAAAATCATGTGAAAAGAGTCAATTAAAATCAGTGGAATTCGACTGGGAATCAGTGAAATTTTACTAATTATTTTTCACTGATTTAAATTTAGAGATTATGAAGTTGGTCCGCAGTGATGATTTTTTTTACATATTTTTTTTTTTTTTTGAAACCAGGTTTCTATCAATGATTATGCAAATGTAGATAATAATTATAAATTTTGATGGTGATTTAACTTTTTAGAATGACTCAAAAGTTGTTTCACTCATAAAACAATGAAAAATTTATAAATTTATTCCCATGACTCATGAAATACTTTAAAATTTCTTAAATTTTTTTAATTTCATTAAAAAATCGCATGAGACATCTTCAAATCTCGCTAAATACACTGAAATTTAAAATTCCTTAAAATCCCATAAAATCTCTTAAAAACCCATTACATTTTTTGAAATTCCATATAAATCAGAATTTATCCGAATTTTTTTAGAACCAAATTAACTGGAAATTAATAATACTAAATTTTTTAACCAAATTAACTGGAATAAATAATTAATTAAAAATAAATTAATAATGAATAATTAATTGATTTTTTAACTAAATTAACTGGAATAATTTGAATTAAAGTTTGGATTGATTCTGAAAAATTCCGCTTGTCCGGATTCAAGCTGATTTAATCCAATTAAAATTTCAGATTGATTTTTAATGGGTATCGGATTGATTCGGATTGAAAGTTTCCTTTAGATTAGATCGAAATTTCAAATTTCGTAAAATATATTCTTTATAATTCTTTAGTAAAATTCCATGAATTTTCAAAACATCCCATGAGATCTCTTAAAAAAACATGAGATTAATAAGTATCCAATAATATATTGCTCAATTCTTTAAAATTACTTAAAAACTCACAAAATTTAGTAGAATTATATGTATAATTATATTATAAGTATTTTTATAAAATACTTGGAAAAACAAAGCCACTGAAATTCCACAAAATATCTTTAAATAAAATTACAATTAAAATTAGTTGAAATCCCATGAAATCTCGTTAAACCCCTAAAACTCATGAAAATCTAATACTAAACCTGGAGAAAATCCCATAAAATCCTTAAAATCCTTAAAATTCCTTAACATTATTTAAAATTACATGAAATCTCCTTAAAACCCTCGAATAAACTCCTGAAAATTTTTCAAAATTTTCAGGAATAATCAAATGTATTTACCTTCTAATATTGAAAAAAAATTTTAATTGTTATTTGAACTTCAAATTGAAATCAAGTAATTTTTTTACGTTTTCTGGTATTAATTTAATTTGTTCAATTTTAATTTTTGTTCTAGGTGACGAGAATTTCGACGACTGTGTTACTCTGTTTGGTTCTGGTTTGGGTTGGATTTACTGAAAATGCCGAAGGTATTATTATGATTATTATTATGATTATTATTTTTATTATTATTCTTATTATTTTATTATTCTAATCATTATTATTATTATTATTATTATTATATTACTATTTTATTTTCAACTTAAATGAAATGAAATAAAATGACTTCAAATTAAAATGAGAGTAATTTGATTGTATAGATAATTTAATTAATGGAAGTATTTTGCAAATTTAGGTGCAAGAAAGAGGTTTCGACGACCAACGACATCCAGTCCCTCCATTGTTAATGATCAGGAGGTATCAGCGAGTGTCAATAAGCTTAAGGTAATACGTAATCGCATCAGCTCGAAGAACACGAAAAATGAATTGCAGCCTGGAAAACCGACAGATGATTACAAGGTGATTATAAAAAATAGTGCCTCTGCATACCAGAAATAATAGAAAATTATGGGATAAACATAATAATAAACGATCATTATTTATTGAGGATATCGCAATATAATATCTTATTGCCTATGGAATTTAATTAATATGCACTTATTCAATAAGAATTTCGTCACACTCAAATGATTATTTACTGAGAGTGAAAAATGTATCTCAATGAATAAGATTATACAAGATTCTTAGTTTCGAAATTGAATTAAAGAGAATAAAGTCGAGTATTTAACAAATTATAGAATGCAAGCATAAGAACTTTATTTATTTGAAATTGAGAAAATAATTAATAGTATTATTAGTATTAGTATTTGTATTATTTATTATTATTTTTTTAGGGGATTTCAAAAGATTTTTATGATTTTATTTCACGGAATTTTCAGAAATTTTTAGGAATTCTAATGGATTTTAAATGTTTTCGTAAAACTTTAAGAAGAGATTTTTAGGTTTGTTGGGAGTTTAGAGAATTTCAATAAATTAAAAGATTTCGTGGAACTTTAAGAGATTTCCTGGAATTTTAAGGGTCTTTAAAGGTTTTTGTGGAATTTTAAGGGTTTTCTTCGAATTTTAGAGACTTTTACGAATTTTGTGTGATTTATTCAAAGTTCTTCAAGAAATTTAAGGGATTTTACGAGATTCTTATGATTCTTGAAAGATTTCATGGAATTTTGATATATTATTAAGAATTCTAATTTATTTTAAACGTTTTTGTGGGATTTTAAGAAAGTCTAAGGAAATTCTGTAGTAATTTTAACAGATTTTTATAGGTTTTAAGAGATTTTTAAGTTTATAGGGAAATTTAGAGAATTTTCAAAAATTTAGAGGAATTTCATGGATTTTTATTTAGTGATTTTAAAAGATTTTTATGATTTTTGAAAGATTTCAAGGAATTTCAAGTAATTTTAAAGAATTAATAGAAACTTTCAAAAATTTCATGGAATTTAAGGGATTTTACGGGATTTGTATGAATTAAAAAACAAATTTTTGGAATTCTAAGCAATTTTGAAGAATTTTAAGAGATTTTAGAGAATTTCAAAGTTCGTTACGGAATTTTAAGGGATTTTGAAAGATTCTTATGATTTTTGAAAGGTTTCACGGAATTTTGAAATATTTTTGAGAATTCTAATTGATTTTAAATTTTTTCATGGAATTTTAAGAAATTCTGTAGTAATTTTAACAGATTTTTAAAGTTTTTAAGAGTTTTTTAAGTTTGTAGGAAAATTTATAGAATTTGTAAAAATTATGAGGAATTTTAAAAGATTTTCTGGAGCTTTAAGAGATTTCAGGAATTTTAAGGGATTTTAATATTTGACCTGGAATTTTATTAAATGATTTTAAAAGATTTTTATGATTTTTGAAATATTTCATGGCATTTCAAGTAATTTTTGAGAATTGGTAGAAACTTTGAACAATTTCATGGAATTTTACAGAATTCCCCATGGAATTTTAAGGTATTTCAAAAATATCTTAAGAGTTTTGAAATATGTCATATAATGTTCACAAATTTTAAAGAATTCCAATGGATTTTAAATGTTTTCGTGAAATTTTAAGGAAATTCTGTATTAATTTCAAAAGATTTTTATAGGTTTTAAAAGATTTAAAAGTTTGTCGGGGAATTTAGAAAATTTCAAAAAATGTTGAGGAACTTAAAAAAGTTTCATGGAGCTCTAAGGAATTTCATGGAATTTTAAGGGATTTTAATGTTTACAGTGATCTTTGAAAAATTTCATGGAATATCAAGTAATTTTTAAGAATTCTAATGGATTTTTAATGTTTTCATTGAATTTTAAGGAATTTTAGGAGTTTTTATGAAGTTTAGAAATTATGAAGAATTTAATGTAATTTCCAAATTTCTACCATGGAATTTTAATGGATTACAAAAGATTATAATGATTTAAAAAATATTTCATGGAATTTTGTGAAATTTTAAAGAATTCCAATGGATTTTAAATATTTTTCTGGAATTTTAAGGGACTTCATGGAATTGTATGAATTTTCAAAAAATTCTTACGACTTTTAAAATTGTAACGACTTTTTAGAAAATTTAAAATCGTTTTAAAAAATTTCAACCTATGAAGTATTCTAATTATTATATTTTCCTCAGATTGTGTGTTATTACACAAATTGGTCACAATATCGAACCAAGGTGGGAAAGTTCATGCCAGAAGATATTCAACCTGATTTATGCACCCACATTATTTTCGCATTTGGATGGCTTAAGAAAAATAAGCTGACGAGCTTTGAGTCCAATGATGAAACAAAAGATGGCAAGGTTGGACTTTATGAAAAGATGATGACTTTGAAGAAAGCCAATCCTTCCCTGAAGGTTCTACTCGCCATCGGTACTATTCACTTTTCAATCAAATTTAGTTGATTAACTTTTATGTATGCACAATTCATTTCTCAAGTTATTCAACCAGTCGAAGGCTTTAATAATAAATTCTTAATATCCTTCACTGAAGTAGAACATGTCTTGGATGAAGGCTACAATTATTATTACAATATAATACATATAAATTTTTGATTTGCATATTAATTTTTTCTTAAGTCTTTGCTCGAATAGCATTTAATTTATTTTTAATTAACAGGTGGGTGGTCCTTTGGAACGCAGAAATTCAAGGATATGACATCAACTCGATATGCAAGACAGACTTTTATTTATAGTGCCATACCTTATTTACGCGATAGGGACTTTGATGGACTAGATATTGATTGGGAATATCCTAAAGGAGGAGATGATAAGAAGAATTACGTCCTTTTCTTGAAAGGTGAAGAAAATAACATAGATAAAATTTTCATTAATTAAATGACTGTTTTTTATGTAAAAGAGGGATTTTTTATGTAACAATAATTTTTTTGCAGAATTGAGGGAAGCTTTCGAAGCAGAAGCTCAAGAAAAGAAGAAACCACGATTATTGCTTACTGCTGCTGTACCAGTTGGACCTGATAACATTAAGGCTGGTTACGAAGTACCAGCAGTTGCTAGGTAATAAAAAAAAAATAAAAAGGAAATAATATTAGCATAGTTTTCTGTATTTTATGGTATTCAGTTGCAATACTTCCTCATTTGCATAATATAAAACCAGGGGTGACTTGCAATCCACAGAAAATTTTTTATCTGATTATCTGAAATTTTATCTGATATTCCTTAGTACCTGTTTATAATTTTTGATAATTTAAAGAACTTAAATAAAGTGCCTGGACAAACAGCCACTAAAATTAAATTAAAATTAGCTTAAATGCAAATTAAATGCAAAAAGAAATAAAATAAACCAAGTCCCATTATTTTAATCCAAAAGATACTTTGATCTAATCGTTGAATGAAATAGAATACAATTTACAATTTATAATCAGGTATTTCTTAGCCGTATGAACTTATAATCAAGAAAATTTGAAATGGCAAGTATATTTTTGAAAGTAAAAACTGGTAATGGACTATTATGTTGTGCAACACACAACTTGACATTTAAGATGTTGCGTTGACATCAACTTTGCTGGCGTAGTTTACGTAGTTATCTGAATAGTAATTTAATGAATTGATATTAAATTTTATTATGCAAAATTTGTATTTCAGTTATCTGGACTTTATAAACTTGATGGCCTACGATTTCCATGGAAAATGGGAAAGGGAAACTGGTCACAATGCCCCTCTTTATGCCTCGTCTTTGGACTCAGAATGGCAGAAGCAATTAAGCGTTGATAATGCAGCATCATTGTGGGTACGTTTGGGAGCACCAAAGGAAAAACTAATTATTGGAATGCCTACTTATGGTCGTTCCTTCACTTTATCCAATCCTGAGAAGTTCAGAGTTCATTCTCCAGCTAGTGGAGGTGGAAAAGCTGGTGAATATACCAAGGAGTCTGGATTCCTTGCTTATTATGAGGTAAAGTACTCTAAATTATTTATATCAGGTATTTTGATGTCTATTGTTTCCAATATCTCTAAATTATCTTGAACTTTATCTGGAACTTTGTCTTGAACTCGACAGATTTGTGAGATGCTGCAAAATGGAGCAGCCTACGTTTGGGATGATGAGATGAAAGTACCCTATTTGGTGCAAGGTGACCAGTGGGTAGGTTTTGATGATGAGAAGTCCATCAGACTCAAGATGCACTGGCTCAAGGACAAAGGATATGGTGGAGCCATGGTGTGGACAGTTGATATGGATGACTTCAATGGCACATCTTGTGTTGGAAATGTTCGATATCCCCTGATTGGTGCTATGAGAGAAGAACTCCTAGGAATTTCTCGAGGAGTCGATACTAAAGATGTTGACTGGAGTGCTGTTGCCTCCACAATAACTGAATCAATCGTCAAGAAACCAGAGCCCTACAAAATCTCAGCCACAGAACTCATCAGCAAGGCCAAAAAAGCTCAGAAACAGTCGCCAGTGGTCGTCAGCACAGGCAGTCGAGGTAGGCAAACATTTTCACTTCTCCCATTTAAACACTTATTTATTATCTTTTATTATCTTTTTTATTTTTTGTCTTTTTCTATTTTTCGACTTCCCATGGCTTTTAATACTTCATCTGGTTTTGCAGAAAGAGAGCCACAAACTATTTGCTACTTGACGAACTGGTCCCACAAGAGACCAGGAATGGGAAAATTCATGCCTGAAGATATTGATGCCACTCTTTGTACCCACGTCATCTACGCTTTTGCTACTCTCAAGAATCATCTTCTTTCTGAGGGCACTGAGAAAGATTTGGAAATGTACAACCGTCTGATTGAACTTCGCGAAAAGAATCCAGACATAAAGGTACACAAGATGAAACACAAAAGAATCTGACCTATAAAAATCTAAAAAATCTAAATAATCTGAAAAGCTGAAGCCTGATTGCTATTTGTACAGTTGTGGAGTTTTACGATCTTGTAGGTTTATCTAGACTTGTTTGTTTCACTTATTTATTTATTTCATGCCTAATTTAGTGAAACGACTCATTTAGTCTCTTTCATTAGCGAGAGGTGTAATCAGGTAACTTTCCTTTGTCACAGATTCTCTTGGCAATCGGTGGTTGGGCTTTCGGTTCCACTCCATTTAAGGAACTCACCAGCAATACTTTCCGCATGAACCAATTTGTCTACGAAGCTATTGAGTTCTTGAGAGAATACAAATTCGATGGACTTGATGTTGATTGGGAATATCCTCGGTAAGTTCTAATCTAAAAATTCGATTTCTTCATTTTACTCAACAAATATTGAATTTGAAATTTTATCCCTTTGGAAGATTAATCAATTTTTAACTAGAATCATGCGTACAGAGCGAGAAAATATATAATTCAAATATTTTTTAAATAAAATGAAAATATTCAATTTTGAAGATAGATTTTTAATTCCTCGTTTTAATCAAAAAATATCTAAATTAAATATTTTTTCGTTCTGTATGCAGTCTTATATTTGAAAAAAGATTAGTTCTACAGAGTGAAAAAATATTTATCTATAATTTTCATTGAGTAAAATGGAGAATGGAATTTTGAGCTTAACACTTAGGACCAAAGGTGTTAAAGCCATGTTCTAATCTAAAAATTCGATTTCTTCATTTTACAATTTTTTTTCAATATTGAAAAATGAGGGAGTATAAGTTTTTATTAACAATTAAGTAATTAAAACACTCAATTTTTCCAGTGGGGCTGATGACCGAGCAGCGTACGTAAATCTCTTGAAGGAATTAAGAATGGCTTTCGAAGGAGAAGCAAAGAGTTCTGGACAACCAAAACTCATTCTTTCTGCTGCTGTACCTGCGAGTTTCGAAGCAATCGCTGCAGGGTAATTATTCATTAATATAATTCTTTTCTAATTTCTCATTTTGGCTTTTAATTCTAAAAATATTTAATTTAATTAATTTAATTCAACTTTTGATTAAATCTCAGATATGACGTCCCGGAAATATCCAAATATTTGGACTTTATCAATGTCATGACCTATGACTTCCATGGACAGTGGGAAAGACAAGTTGGACACAACAGTCCACTATTCCCATTGGAAACTGCCACCAGTTATCAGAAAAAACTCACTGTCGTAAGTATTCTTATCAGATTAATTTTCTTAAGTATTCGAGCAATACCAAATTAATCGAAAATTTATATTTCAGGACTTCAGTGCCCGAGAATGGGTGAAGCAAGGTGCACCAAAAGAAAAATTGATGATTGGTATGCCAACCTATGGAAGATCATTCTCACTCGTTGACAAAGATAAATTTGATATTGGTGCCCCAGCTTCCGGCGGTGGAACTGCTGGAAATTTCACTAACGAACCCGGTTTCTTGTCCTACTATGAGGTATCTATCTACATAAAATAAATATCTATCTGTATAAAACTGAGATTATTCTAAAAATCTTGAAATTGTATTAAATATTTTAACATCCATTGAACTTCTTTACAATCACTTGCAATCTCTCGAAATTCAATATAATTCCTTAAAATTTGTTTAAATTCCAAAAACCCTCTTTAAGTATTCTAAAATTCAAGATCCGTCAAGTTCAAGATCAAGTAACGTCTGGAAGGTTCATGCTAGTTTCAATATAAAATGTAATTTACTAAAATGTAATTTAAAAACACTTGTAGCAATAATTGTTTTTAAATTGATAACTAGGTCTGTAGTTTCCTGAACGAAGACAACACAACTTTGGTATGGGATAGTGAACAGCAGGTACCATTTGCCTACAGAGACGACCAGTGGGTAGGATTCGACGATGAAAGGAGTCTTGTAAACAAGGTAAGTATATTTTATATATTTTAATCTTTTTGGATACGATAAATGATTAAACTTTCAATTTTTGTATAATTTCCTTTAGATGACTTGGCTTAAGGAAGAAGGCTTCGGTGGTATCATGGTCTGGTCCGTAGACATGGACGACTTCAAAGGAAGTTGTGGAACTGGAAAGTATCCATTGATCAAGGCCATGAAAAAGGAACTTTTGAATTATTCTGTAAAGCTCGAGTATGAAGGTCCTTACGAAACGGCTTCAAGAAGTGGAAAGTACACCACGAAGGATCGTAAGTATCTTCTACATCTACACAATTTTTTAAAGATCTAAAATTAAATTTAACATCAAATTTCTTGTAACACCCTAAAGTCTCAACTTCAAGTTAAAATCTCAATTTTTGACAATTTCAGCAAATGAAGTAACTTGTGACGAGGAAGATAATCACATATCCTACCACAAGGACAAGAACGACTGTACAATGTACTACATGTGTGAGGGTGAAAGAAAACACCACATGCCTTGTCCAGCAAATTTGGTCTTCAACCCCAACGAGAACGTATGCGACTGGCCAGAAAATGTAGAGGGTTGCTTACAACACACCCAGGCACCGCCAGTGTGATTCCACTATTTCTAAATCTTCAAATAAAATAAAGAAGCAAAACAGAAGAGCCAACCTAGGAGAAACGAGACGCTAAACGATTTTCTGGAAACATACTCAAAGTCTGAGACTAAACTCAAAATCTGTGACTAAAACTGAAAGTCTAAGATTAAAACTCAACGTCCAGAATAAAAACTAAAGTCGAGAACTATTGGAAATCCAGTAATCAATCTTCACTGCCAATTAGCCACTTTCTCTTTTTTTTCTTTATTAATGCGTTTGTTGTCCTTGAAATTCTATAATGTGCGCGCATCAATTGGCTATGAGTATTAAAATGAAAAACTCGATGAGAGTCAGCCAGGCTCGGGCCAGTCGCTCGTAATTTCCGGAACTGAGGGCCGAGGCCTGGCAGGCTGTGTGCGGTGTCCCCAGGGTGAGAAGGACCTTGTCTGAAGAGTATGAAGGTGTTGTTTCTGTGCAGACAGCTCGACCTGCGATTGTTCGAAGCTGTCTGGCGTCGGATTGAGAGGCCGTGTGAATCTGGCGCGATTCGCGAAGCCATCGTCTTAACCACAGGCTCAGCCACGCGATTTCGCAATCGCACTCCAGTGGGTTTCCGGACACTTGCAGACCACCTAAAAAAACACTCAGATTAATGTTGATGATTTTTTAAATGCAAGGTTCAACGAAAAGGATGCTGACGATGTACTTGGAAACCTTTTTTTTGAGGTCGTTGGACCCAAGTGTTAAGCTCCAAATTCTATTCTCTATTTTACTCAACGAAAATTATAGATAAATATTTTTTCGCTCTGTAGCACTAATCTGTTTTTAAATATAAGACTGCGTACAGAGCAAAAAAATATTTAATTTCGATACTTTTAGCATAAAATGAAGAAATCGATTGAAACTTGACTCCAACATCCTTAATCCTTGGATTAGAAACATTTTTTATTAGATCTACAATTAGAATCGAAATTAGAGTTACGAAGTAATTACTTACAAAGTACCTAAAATTAATTTTACCTATATGTATATGGCCTGGAAGCGTTATGTTTTTGTACATAGTGTTAGTACTTTTTAAAAAATATTTTGAGAGTATCGTCAGCTCCCGTTCGTTTAGAAATTAAGACCCTAAGTGTAAGTTTAAAATTAAGTGTGCTGTCCTCTGCAAGGCGATTGTTACGCGATTCCTGGTGATTATGTATAAACAGACATTAATTGTACGATAGTTGAAAAGTGTAGCACCGTACCATGTAACATCCCCTTATTTTAGGAACGTAAAAAGCATTTTTTCATAAAGTTCGTTAATAAACTTAAAGAGTCAGAAAACCTGAGAGGTGACTTCCAAGAAATTGATATGTACCTAAATCATTTTTAATAAAGAAATGTTGTATATAAAGCGAGCAAAGGCCTTGTTTCTCAAGGTCGTTTAATTTATCTAAATCAATCGTCTGTATGAAAAACGTCTTAATGATCCAAGCGGTAATCTACACAAAAATCTAGAGATCATTTCCTGGTTATATTTTAAGATTAGCTACGGCAACAAAAGGTAAAGGTCAAGAGATCTATTAATAATAAAAGTCTTTTAAAGATCTTGTATAAAAAAAATGTAATATGATACATGCTACTATTTATACTTACCAGCGACCATGTTGGTTCCAACTGTTTCCCAAGACAAATTACCATAAATAACAGAAGGGCTCAGTTCGTTGATATGATTGTTTCGAAGGTCAAGAGTGAGTTGGGAAAGGTGTTTCGTCAAAGAAAGAAATATATCTGACTGCAACCTTCGGACGGAAGTATCCTTGATTCTAAGGATTAGATCTCCACCTTCAATGGTCGAAAAGGCGTCAGGGGAGATCATTTCAAGATTATGACCTGTGATTGTCAGCTCCCGTAGCTGCTTTGTAAAAGTATTTTGAATCTGGTCCTTAAGGTAGTGTTCCATCATTTGAATTTCTACAGTTCTCAGTGGCAAACCTTCCAGAAGGTATCGAAGGTGGAATCCATCAATATCTGGCCAGGATTGAACACGCAAATGTTTTAAATATCGCAAGGACCTTATGCAGTCCTTATCGACTTGGGTCGTTTTGTTCAAATTTTTCAGGCTTATTTTCTCCAGACGTGGAAATCCCAGGAAGCTTTCTCTTGTTAAAATCTGTATAAAAAGATTAACACTTTTAGTTTATGTTCGAACCAAATTTTTTAGGAAGTCAACTTCTGCGAATTTTTTTAAAAGATATTACTTTTACCTCTATTGGATTTCCAGAAACGTCCAATTCCCTCAGCAGACCCAATTTCACTCCACTGATAGACGCCAAAGAATTATTCACCAGCAACAAAGTCTTCAGCGACTTCAAATCCTGAAAGTCCTTGTCTGATACAGACTTGATATGATTCAAGGACAAATCAAGGGCACTTAAAGTTGTTAAAGGAAGCACAGGAATCTTTCTCAATCCACAATTAGCCAAGTAGAGTTGCTTTAAATCTGGCAGATAATGAAACAATTCCTTAAAGTTTGCCTGGAGACTATTCTGAGATATATTCAAACGCATCAGCTTGCCCAGGGACACAAAGGAATTGTCTGGAAGAATAGTGATTCGATTTTTGGCTAGATTCAATGAAGTCAATTGAGAAGTTGGAAAAACCATCGAGTCCAGGTGATCAATTGAATTATCTGCTAAGTTGAGATGACGAAGTGTATATCCTACTTCAAGAAACGAAGGAGATGGCACTACGTTGAACTTATTTTCACTCATGTCTAGAATTTCTAAACGAGTTGCTTCAAAAACGTCTCGAGATAAAGAACGGAGTTTATTGTGAGATAAATTCAGTACCCGAAGTTTTTTCAAATATCGAAATTGTTCAGTGGAAAGCTGGAATATTTCGTTTCTGCTGAGATCCAGTTCTTGCAGAGACTCAAGGCCGTGGAAAGATTGTTTTCTTAGAGATTGAAGATGATTTTCCCGAAGATTCAGAATCTCGAGTTGATTGAGAGGAAAGACACCTGTTGGACACAATTATTAATTATAATTCTAATTTTGAAAATAATTGAAATAAATGTTACGCATTATTTAAATCTTCTTTACCTGATTCCAAGGACGTCAAATAATTATTCCTTAGATCCAGGATCTTCAAATTGGGCATGTTTTTGAACACCTCAGCAGGCAGGTGACTAAAATTATTAAATCCAAGGTCAAGTCGAGTCAAGTTCTCCATTGAGAAACTAGAATGGATCGTGGAAATAGCGTTGTAGGAAACGTTTAGGGCAAATTCGGAATCTCCACTTTCGAATACAGCATCCAAATCTAGAGAAGTGAGTCGATTGAATTCCAGATGAAGGAATCTCAAACTGCCAAGTCCACAAAAGGCATATTTCTCAATTTTAGATATCCTGTTGTAAGCGAGAGATAAAGTCAAGAGCTTCGGACAATCCTGGATGGAATTAGCAGTCAAGTGACGAATTCGATTGCCTGTAAGGTCTATGGATCTTAATTCTGTGAAATTATGAAAAGTGACATCAGGAATCCCTTCCAGGAAGTTATATCCTAATTTCACATCTCGTAATTCTGGATGGACATCTGAGAGGAAAATCCTTTCTGGCAAGTAGTGCAACCTGTTGAAAAGAATTCTTGTATATTATGTCATTTCATATCAATAAAATTAAAGCAAAGATCTTTTCAAATTAAAGATTACTTACCTGTTAGATTCCAGATTAATGTATCTCAAAACTTGCAGGGAATAAAATGCAGTAGGATCAATTGTATGAAAATTGTTATTATCCAAAACAAGCCACATCAAATTCATAAGTGGCCTGAGTGCTCTTTGGGGAAAGACGTCAGTAGCAAAAGCAAAACTCAATTCCAGAATTTCCAGATTTTCATGAATACCCACAAATGTATCATCTTCCAATTCCGTTATATGATTAAAAGAAAGACTCAACTCTTTGAGTTTAGTAGCACCCTTGAATGTCTCTGCTTTTAGCCTTGAGAGGACATTGTTCCTCAGAAGAAGGATTTCCAAATTCTCTGCCCAGAAGAAGCTTCCAGGTTCCACATAAGAAATCTTATTGTATCCCAGATTCAGATGCAGGAGATTGAAACAATTCATCAACGCAGATACTGGCACTGAATCCAGATGATTTGTCTGCATGGAGAGGGCTTTCAAATGTTCCGAGAACTCAGCAAAACTGTCATTTCCGATACTTTGAATATTATTATTAGCCAGGTAGAGATACGAAATTTGTTTTAGGTGAGTTACTGCAGAGGGGATTTCATTTAAATTATTGTTTTCGAGATTCAAATATTCTAGGCTTTCCTCTAATCCCCGAAAAGAATTTTCATCAATTGATCGAATTCCGTTGGAAGACAAGTAAATTCTTCTGACTTCCATGTACTGGAAGATATCAGCAGGTAGATATGCAAGTTTGTTGTTTGCCAAGTTGAAGTCCTTGACAAAAAGAGTTCGATTGGGGAAGCCCATGAATTTAAAGATTTCTATAGAGTTCTCGCTTACGTCTATTAATTCTAAATTCGAACTTCGAAAATAGGGCAGTTCCAGTGATTTTATGTCGTTTCCACTGAGATATAAAAAAGACAAGTCCTTCAAAATTCTGACACTCGCTGGAAACGATCTCAGAAGGTTGTTGTTTAAACTAAGCGTATGTACGTTGGGGGGTAGAGACGACTCTGAGATTTCTTCCAAGTTATTGTTGTCCAGATTTAACCACACCAGAAGTTCAAAATCTGAGAAGCATTTTGGTATTTCTGTTATGGAGTTGTCTCCAAAAAAAGCACTTGCCAGGGTATTTGTTACCAGGCCCCAGTCTCCGTCCAAAGATGTTAGATGATTGCTGTTAAAATTATTTCTTATCAATTATTCTGTATTTAAAGGTGTTGGACCCAAGTGTTAAGTTCAAAATTCCATTCTCGATTTTAATCAAAAAAATTATAGATAAATAACAGTTTTTTTTATATCACCTGTGCATGTTAAGCCAATTCAACTTTCTTAAGCTCTGAAGAGCTTTAAATGGAACTTCTTCAAGGGAATTGTAACTCAAGTCTAATGAACGTAAGCTGTCGATCACTCCACTGAAAATAGAGTTTTTGATTATTTATTTTCTCTACAAGTAGAGGAATTAAAAAAAATTTAATCTAGAATTAAAATATAAAAGTTGAATTTGGTTGAAAATTGCTCACTGAAGAGATTTTTCGCCAATGCTCATTAATTGACTGCTCATTAGACCGAGAGCTTCTACACTAGTTGAACTTGCCAAGGCGTCATTATCCAAAATCTGAATTCCTGAACCAACCACGTCCAGTTGGGCTATGTAGCTTACAGAGACATCTAAAATAAATAATTATCCAAGAAGAATTAGTATTGTGTATTAATTATGGTGTTGGATGATATTTTATTTTTATTTAGCACATTTTTTTATTAAACTCACCAGGAAATCTGGCAAATGGGATACCCAAGCAGTTGATGTCCATTTTTGTGAAATCCGAGTCATCCTGAACCCAACACAGGCACATGGAATTAAAGTCACAGGGAACATTTTGAGTTTTGAATAAATTTACCCTCCAGATTAGAAGAAGAAAAAGATGGTGAAAGGGCTTCAGCCACATCTATAAAAAATACAAGATTATTTTATTATACAGAGCGAGAAAACATCTAATTCAAATATTGTTTAAGAAAAATTAAAATATTGAATTTTGAAGTCAGATGTCTAATTCCTCGTTTTATGGAAAAAGTATCGAAACTAAATATTTTTTCGCTCTGTACGCAGTCTTATATTTGAAAAAAGATAATGTCTACAGAGCGAAAAAATATTTATCTATAATTTTCATTGAGTAAAGTGGAGAAAGGAATTTTGAGCTTAACATTTGACTCCAAAGGGTGTTGGAGATAAGTTCTAATCTAAAAATTCGATTTCTTCATTTTAATCAACAAATATTAAAATTGGAATTACTTCTCTTTGTAGAATTAATCAATTTTTAACTAGAATCAAGCGTACAGAGCGAGAAAATATCTAATTCAAATATTTTAAGTAAAATGACAATATTCAATTTTGAAGTTAAATTTTTTATTCCTCGTTTTATGCAAAAAATATCGAAACTAAATATTTTTTCGTTCTGTACGCAGTCTTATTTTTGCAAAAATATGAGGTCTACAGAGCGAAAAAATATTTATCTATAATTTTCGATGAGTAAATGGAGAAAGGAATTTTGAGCTTAACACTAGGGTCCAACGCCTTTAAATTATTTTTAATATCAGTATTATTTTCGTAAAAGCTTATAATAATAACGATTGAATAATGTTTTGAAATGATCAAAAAGCATAAACATAATATTGATCAGAGTTCATTGCCACTAGATTTTTTTTATTCTTCGATATGAAAGCATGGAGTAATTGAACAATATTTCCACGAACCTTTTCCTAGATGTCAATTTTAAAAATTTTCTGTGATTCCTGTCCTTAGAGTTGTTAAATGAAGAGGATTTCTTGTCGAATTAAATTGTATTTTCCTCATTTTTGCTTAATTCACATTTCCGTGCTTTCCTTCACCCTTGCTTTCCTTTCCCTGCTGAACAAGTCGAAGCTCTTGATTCAAAGGGCGCATGTACAGTATATTGTCCAAGGGCGCAAGCGCTTGATTGTAGTAATCTAAAATAAATTTGAATGAGAGATTAATTGCAAAATCAAGAATTTGATAAAATATTCATTAAATAAAAAAAATTTTAATTCCTTAAAAATGTAAGATAAGTGCTAACTATTAAAACAATGGACAATGATAAGCACTCAGCAATGAGTTATGGATAGAAGAAACTATTTAGATAGAGAAAATTACTTGAGATAACTACAATGACAATTTTTGTGACTTTTTAAAATTTTTAAGTACAATTATTTAGATAATAGACAGTATTTATATTTTCTAAAAGAGAAGGTACACTATAAGTGTTTGTAAACACTTTTTTAACGACTTCTTTCTACAGAGTATACTGAAAACTGCATACATAAAATTTGCATAAAATTAGGAGTATAATATTGTCATAACAATATTTTTACAATATCGAAATAAATACGAAAAGATTTTTAAATTCTTTTCAATTTCGGTTACAAGATGAAAAAGTGTATATTGTTTATTGCAATATTAGCTTTAGTAGCAGCTGGTGAGTCTCATTTATTATTAAGTATATTGAAAAGATTAACTAAAAAATGAAAAAAATTAAAATAAAAATGAAAAATAAAATATTATCATTCAAAATTAATCAAAATCAAGATATAAAAGGTAAGCTAAGGGAAATATTATATTTTCAGTTCCAATTGAAACACCAACTTCGGATTCAAATACAAGTACGACTGACACAAGTCTTATTGAAGGAATAATAAATGGCGTTTCGAATATAACCGAAGGAATAGCAAAGGTTCCAGGTGCAGTAGTAACGGCCATAACAAAAACTCCAACAGCGATAGTGAATCTAACTACTGGAATAGGAAAAGACGTTTTGGAAATACCAGGTGAAATAGTAAATGGCCTGTCGAATGTGGCAAGTGACATAGCAGAGCTTCCGGGGAATATAGCAACTGGTATATCGAACATTCCAAGTGGAATAGCGAATCTGACAACTGGAATAGTAGAAGGTGTTTCGAATATCCCAAGTGGAATAGTAGATATCATATCGAATATTCCAAGTGGAATAGCAGATGTGATATCTGATGTTGCAGGCGAGGTGGAAAGCATTCCAACTAAAATAGTAGCTGGTGTAGCAGAACTTCCAGATGTGATAGAAAATGCGCCAAATAATATAGTAGATGGTATTTTAAATATCACTAGTGGAATAGTAAATGGTGCTGGAGGAGAAACAACTGATTCAGGAAGTAATGAAGGTGGCACGGATGGGGAAGTAAATGATAATGATGAGGCAAGTGGTGGACCAAGTGGTACACCTGGATCACCGAGTGATCAAGGTAGTACAAGTGGTTCAACAAGCGATAGAGGTGGAACGGATGAAGAACCAGATGGTAATAGTGGAACAGATGAAGAACCAAATGATAATGGTGGGACAACTGGTACACCTGGATCAGCAAGTGATCAAGGTAATTCAAGTGGTTCAACAAGCGATAGAGGTGGAACAGATGGGGAAATAGATGATAATGATGGAACAAGTGGACCAAGTGGTATATCTGGATCACCAAGTGATCAAGGCAATATAAGTGGTTTACCAAGCCTTATAGGTGGAAGAGATGGGGAACCAAGTGATAATGGTGGAACAGATGAAGAACCAAATGATAATAGTGGGACTGATGAAGAACCAAATGATAATGATGGAATAACTGGTATATCTGGATTACCAAGTGATCTAGGCAATACAAGTGGTTCACCAAGTGATAGAGATGGAATGGATGGGGAAATTAATGATAAGGATGGAACAAGTGGTGGACCAAGTGGTATAAATGGATCACCTGGTATATCTGAACACTTGGTATACCTGAACACTTGGTATACCTGAACCTTGGTATACTAGATCAAGTGATAATGGCAACATAAATAATTCAGCAAAATTTACGATTGGTACCAAAATTGTGACTGATAATTAAATTAAAAAGGTGGAGCTGATGGGAACTTTTGAGTTTTGAATATATCTATCATCCAAATTAGAAGCAGAAAAGTTGGAAAGGAGCCACATCTTTA
Source organism: Synergus japonicus (assembly GCA_900474275.1). Classification (NCBI taxonomy): domain Eukaryota; kingdom Metazoa; phylum Arthropoda; class Insecta; order Hymenoptera; family Cynipidae; genus Synergus; species Synergus japonicus. The sequence goes on from UCOH01004871.1 coordinate 43,756, forward strand.
AAAAATATAAGAGCGAAAATTTTGTTTATGAAAAATATGTTTCTATTGCATAACTGTTTATTTATGAATTAATAAATGTCCATTCAATATTAATATAGATATTATTAAAATACTCTTAAATTATTTTTAACACCATCTATATCTGTTTAAATAGAATCGTTAACAGAATTATTTATTTCAGCGTTATTGAATTTGAATATTTGAAATAAAACGATTGATTTATTTTCTTATGATCAAGAAACATAAACATAATAATATTGATCAGAGTTCGTTGCTATTAGGTTTTTTTATTCTTGGATATGAAAGTATGGAACTATATTTGCGTAAACCTTTTACTTTTAAATTTTTAAACCTTTTCAATTTTAAAAAGTAATTATAATAATCATAATTTTTAACAGTAAAAAAATTAATTTTGCATGATAAACATAAATAAATATAAATATAAATAATAAATCAAGAATTTTTATGAAATATTCGTTACATTAAAAAAAGAATATTAACATTTCATAAAAATGCAACAGATTATTTACATATCTTCCTTTTTATCAATAACATTGTTTATTTAACTTTGTAAATATTTCCAGGAAAAACTGCTGTAGGGATATCAAAAAATGTATTCAATTTTAATGTAAGTCGTAAAAACGGAGCTATGCTTAACAATTAAAAAAGCAAAATTAATTTTTGCCTAAAGTATTGGGAAGCGTATGGTAATTATAAAAATAACTGAGATATTTGTAAAGCAATCTACAATGATAAGCAATAAACTCACTGAACGTTTTTTTATGTAAAGAAGAGACTATTTATCAAGGAAGGTTATTTACAGTAATTATAATGCCAACTTTTTATGTCTTTTTATAATTTGTAAGTATAATTATATAGATAATGGACAGTATTTATATTTTTTACAAGAGTCTGTACACTAACAGTATTTGTGAATATTTTGTTATCAACTTTTCTCCACATAGCATTCTGAGAATTGAATAGATTCATTTACAAAAAATTAAGATTATGATATTTCTATCAATATTGTTATGGTATAGAAATAAATACGAACAGATTTTTTAAATCTTTTCAATTTCGACTGCAATATGAAAAAGAGTATATTCTTTATTGCAATATTAGCTTTAGTAGCAGGTGGTGAGTTTTACTTATTATTAGGTATATTAAAAAGATCAACTTATGTGTAAAATGAAAAATAAAATATTATATTTTAAAATTAATCAAAATGTAAAAGTTACATTAAGGAAAATATAATATTTTCAGTTCCTATTGAAACACGAATTTCGGATTTCAATACAAGTACGACTGACACAGATGACAAGAATTCAAACAGTTTATTAGATATTATATCAAGTATTCCAAGTGAAATAGCAAATATTACTGGTGGAAT
>UCOH01004872.1:0-20025 GCA_900474275.1 Synergus japonicus
GCTATGTAGTGGTGACAAAATCCAGTTTTCTAAAAAAGATTTTTTTGAACATATTTCAAGGGCAATATATCTAATATGATGATCTGAAAAGATGTCCGGATGTGTGTGTGTGTGTGTGTGTATATATATATGTGTCACGATCCAGCAATTTCTTAAAAACGCGTAGAGATAAATTGATGAAATTTTGCATAGTTATTCCACTATATACCTAGTTGAATTTCTTGCAAGGGTTTCACAAAATATTTAATTTTAAAAGTTTTATGTACTTTTATAATTTTCGTAAAATTCATTTTTCCACTATAACTCCTCAAATATTGAAAATTTAAAGCTGGTGTAAGGGAAATGAAGATTCCTTTCATCGAGACGAATCGATTGACCTACATGATTAATGCATTTCATTAAAAAATAAGGAAGTTATGTTTATTTATAATTTTGAAAGTTAATTTTTCGCTCTATATTTTCAAATAATCAAAATCTTGAGTTGACATAAGGAAAATGAATATTCTTTATGTCGAGACGAATCGATTGACCTGTATGATGAATGCATTTAATTGAGAAATAAGAAAGTTATGGTTAATTGTATTTTTTAAAAAGTAATTTTTCACCTATAATTTTTGAAATAATTAAAATTTAAAGCTGATGTAAGGAAAATGAAGATTCTTTGTGTCTAAACGATGTATGTCAATATTAAAAATTATTATTTAAAATTTTTTTAAAATATTCAATAAATATATAAACTTCTTATTGCTTCCTCTATGAGGAAGCCAAGTGCTCATTGACTGAGTACAAAAGTTGGTACAACTTCACAGCTAGTTTAAAAGATTTCGAAGGTTTTCGTCAAATTTTAAGGGTTTTCAAGAAATTTGTCGATTTTTAAAAGATGTTGTGGAATTTTTATTGGTTTGATGGAGTTTTATGAGATTTCTAATAATTTACATAAAAGTATTTCGAGAGATTTTTCTGATTTTTAAAAGATTTTGTGAAATTTTAAATGCTTTCATGGAATTTGATAAAATTTCTAATGATTTTAAGGGATTCTAAATGTGAAGGAATTTCAAGAGGTTTCTAGGCATTTTTAGAGATTTTCACTAATTTTAACATGAATTTCAAGAGATTAATGATTTTGAAGCTTTTTATCAGCATTTTTAACAATTTTTAAGTAATTTGTACAAAATTCAAGAGATTTTTAGGATAATAAAAAAGATTTTGTAAAATTTTATGGGATTTTAAGATATTTCGTGAAATTTTATGGAATTTTATGGAATTTTAAAAGCTTTGTAAGAGTTTTATGATGTTTTAATGAATTTGAAATATTATCCTGAAATTTTAAGGAATTTTATGAGATTTCTAATAATTGCAATACATTTCGAGAGATATTTCTGATATTTAAATGAGTTTGTGAGAAGTTTAAAGGATTTCATGGAATTTGATAAGATCTCTATGTACTATTTTTAAGGGATATAAAATTGTCATGGAATTTCAAAAGGTTTCTTGCAATTTTTAGAGATTTTTACGAAGTTTATCATAAATTTTAAGAGATTAGAGAAATATAATATAATAAATTATAGAATATTGAAAGAGAATGTATATGCGCGCGTTCGTTCTTGTAGATCAAAAGACAGCATGGTGTGGACTTGTGAAGTTTTCTTTAGGATTCTGCTCGGGCAATATATCTTTATTTTTCTTAGTCTCATAGTATGTATATCCGCGCGTCCTTTTAAGCTTGTCCTCTGTCTCAAGGCAGACAACTGCCTCTTAACCCCACAGAGCAACGGGCGGGCAGCCACTAAAAAGTTTTCGAATAAAAGTTTAAATACGCCGCGAAACTTTGTTTTGCCGACACGTTGTGCATTATATACGCGAAAGCAGCTTCCTAACAATATGGTCGAGACCTGTCTGTAGGTATGCTAAGGACAGGCGAAATATATGAGAAATGGGGTTCGTGCAATGGCGTTATGATAGTATTTCACGTACCTTTTGTCTTTTAGGTCGTTCAGGTTTACTTAAATACATAAGTTACTTGTAGATAAGAACGACAATGTATAAGATGCATAAAAATATTTTAAACTATTTTATATAAGAGTCTTCAAAAGATTTTAGCGATTTTAAGTAATTTTGGGAAATGAAGGGTTTTTTTAAGAAAAGTTTTTTTTGGAAGGATTGGGAAATATTTTAAGAAAGATACCAGGGGAATAATTCACAAGTTCGGAATTGACATAGAACGATTTTAATTAGTAAAACTCATAATATAGATACTCTGTTTGAGATCTAATTAAGATTTTAAACTGCATTATAAAACTTGAAAGTCTTTCATTAGGTTGAAACTCTCAGACGCCTAGTCTGACGATTTTTTTTATATTGATTGGAATAATAAAAAAATGTAAATATATAGACTTGCAAAGAAATCATTTTTGGGGTAAAACTAAAAATATTGATATAGATTTAATTTTCTAAACTCGAATCTGGAAAAGAATAGCCAGTTAAGTGAAAAAAATAGTATTTGGTCAGACATCAATCATTTAATCATTTCAATGATTAAAAAAATGTCAAGGGATTTCAAAATAAGATTTCATTGATTTCTATTTATTAATTTCTCGAAATCGATAAAAATTAATTAAAATGAATTAAATTAGAACATTGTCATTATCCAAAATTATTCAAAAAATTTTAAAACTCACAAAAAATGCTGTAATTCTTTGGAATTCTTAGAAATTATTTAAAATCTTGCTTTAAAGTTGCATTAAAAATTATTATGCCCTAAAAAATAAAAAGTTAGGAATTGACATATTAAGAACGCTTTTAATTAGTAAAACTCATAATATAGATACTCTGTTTGAGATCTAATTAAGATTTTAAACTGCACTATAAAACTTGAAAGTCTTTCATTGGGTTCAAGTTTCAGACGTCTAGTTTGACGAAATTTTTATTTATTCACTATAGAAGCAATTTTAGGGAATTCAAAAGAATTTGCAAAAGATTTTTCATAGTTTTAAGGAAATTCAAGAGATTTTAATAAACTTCAAGGAATTTTCATGTACTTAAAACAATTTTAAGACATTTAGAGAAGATTTAAAAGTTTTTAAACAATTTAAAGTTCATATGATTTTACTTAATTTACTCCACATTATAATAAATTCTTTTGAAAATTTTTTAAATCTCTTGAATTCTTTTAAAATCCATTGAAATTCCTAATAATCACTTATCCTTAAAATCTCTTGAAATCCCTTGAAATTCCTTATAATTACTTAAAATTTGATAAAATCCTTTAAGGTTTCTTAAAATCTTGTGAGGAATTTCAATTGATTTCAAAAGAATTCAGAGGAGTTCAGGGATTTTCAGAAGATTTCGAGATATTTCAAGTAATTAAAAAAAATTCAGTAATTGATTCTAATTTAGAAGAAATCAAATGAAATCCCTTAAAATATTTCAAAATTTCATAGGGTTCATTAAAATTTCTTGAAACATCTTGAAATCTTGTGAATTCCCTTGAAAGCTTTTAAAAGTCCTTAAAATTACTTATTGTTCATTAAAACAATATTAAATCTCTTAAAATTACTTAAAATCTTTAAAAAAAATCCTTGAAATCCTGAAAAAGTTTAAAGTCTCTTAAAAATTCCTTTAAACTCTATAAGAAATCTCTTAAAATCCCGAAAAGCGCTGGGTAAATAAATAAATAAAAATTATCGGTTTTGGAAACATTTTTTAAAATATTTTTATTCCAATCAATGTAAAAATAAAAAATCGTCAGATTAGACATGTGAAACTTCAACCCAATTGAAATCTTGTGAAAATTCTTGAAAATCCTTGAACTTTTTTGAATCCTTTTAAATATGCTTTGAAGTTTCTTAAGATGTCTTGAAATTCCCTAAAATGAAAAATCAATCTTTATAAAATCCCTTGAAATTTCTTAAAAACCCGGGCAACGCCGGATAAATTTCTATGCTAGTAAATAAATGAAAATAAAATGATTTTATGAACTTTTTTGATATTCCCAAATAAAAAAAATGTAAAATATAATAAAATAAAAATTTTCGTCAGGTTAGACGTCTAAAACACAATAAGTCTTTCTCAAAATGACTTTAACTTGATATTGTTGATGAGGAACATAATACGAGTAATAAACGTCAGGATTTACTATCTTCGAGCCTTGCCTGATGATAATTAATTAGGTCTATACGATCGATGGGTGTCCGCAGAGAGTATAGCCTAGGACTCATCATTATTAAACATCCGAGTCTCCATGGGCTAATCTTGTCCGGCATGTCTATATTGTCTATCTGCAGTGTTATGCAAATACGCGGAAGTTCTGCCAATTTATGTTTTCAAACACACTAATCTGTTAATCAGTTCAAATAAAATGAAGAAGCAATAATGAGAAAGTTTTGCATGAAATATAAGAGTGTCTCTTTTCCAGACGATTTTCAAAAGTATTTATAGCAGAAAATATCGCATTAATTGTAATTCTCTATCTATATGCATAAGTATCTAAATTTTGATTGACAGCGCTTGAAAGAATATAATTATAAAAGCACATGAATAATAAGAATATCTCTTCAGAAATTCATTTTCACTGATATAGCATAACACAAAATGTGTATGCGCAATACTCTGTAGAAATATTCTCAGTCTACAATGCAATCTCGTGTCATTCCATCTCTCTTACAGACCGCATCCGGTCGTAATTGAATTTTAAATGCACTTAATTAGGCCACCTATTAAAGCGTGACGATGTAATGTCGTAATTTGAAATTAAAATCTGGAATGAAATTAAAGCAATCTCACAATAGGCAAATGCATTCATCGAAATATAGCACAACTAACCGAATCAAGGAAGAGTTGTCACTATAAACATTTTTGAAATAGCTTTTTTGAACAATTTTCTACCTTCTATCTTTCATTCCGGGTTATTTATTTGCATTTATTTTACTTGGGCCCAAATCGGTTTCTATCTATTTGGGGTAAAAGATATATTTGAGATCGGGCCAAATGGGGTTACTTCTAAACGAGATACTCTTTAAAGTTGCCAGAAAGTGCGGTTTTTAAGGAGTTTTTCACCTGAATTTTTTATCAACATGGAAGATGGGTGTTATTATATAGCCTAGTGTAAAAGCACCAAAGCTACTTCATTATGGTATAAAAAGCTTTTGCATAAAGAATAGAGTTTCGATCTGACACGTGGGCGAGAATCGAACCTCTTAAAACATTTTCTTCGCGCCTCTATTTCGCCATTAATGATAAATTATTACAATTGTTGTTTTCGTTATAACTGTCTTACGGAAAATTTTATTACGTGAGTAATAATTTTTGCAGATATACATGAATTTATTGATATTCCTGAACTATGCTGAGATTAATCAACCTTAAAGGGATTATACAAGATGATAAATATTATTCATAGTGAATTATCGCGATTTAAAAGAAACCATTAATTACCGGCCGGTATCAAGATTGATTTTCTTTTAAATCACCCCAGTAACTTCAATTCAGGGGCTTTTATACACTTTTTACATTACTGTAGATTTTACATTACTGTAGAATAATAACACACAGTTATAAAAATAAATTAATAACAGCAATGTTTCTTAACATAATAATACACTTTAAGTGAAAAAATGAAAATGACATAGTGTGGAAAATTGTTGGAGTATTTGATTTATAGGTAAGTACTTTATAATTTGAGAATGTATCAGAACTCAACTTCATATATTACATGCAAATGAACTATTCATTAATAAAACGCGGCAGAAGTAGAGTTTCGCTATCGTTAACGAAGGGAGAAGGAGGGACTTCCTGTGCCATATTAGACTCAGGAAGGGCGGAATTCCGCATTCAAAATTTATCATCTTGTTTAACAAAATAGAAAAATACAATTTTAATTGTGTTTTGTTTTAACAACGAAACATGCAATTATTGTGTGTTTATTCAGATAAAAAATACTGCAGAGGAGAATTAAAATAAAATCATTTATTATTTAATCAGGATTGTTAATAAATTGAGAATAAAATCAAGAAACATGAAATCTCTAGCAATTAATGTTAATATTTCGCCATTAAACGAGAGTCAAAGGAGGAGGAAACATATATATATATATATAGTTTTCGTTGTCGTTTTATGGGTGCCTTGTGTTATGTTTATAATGCAGAATATTGAAATTGGTACCTCGAGAGTGAGTTCCTTGAAGTTGTATATTAAATGAAAGAGAGAAGGAGAGAGAGAGAGAGAGAGAGAAGAGAGAGAGTTGTTGGGACATGATCTAAATATCCACCAAAGTTATTCCTTCTTAATAATAGAGAACCATGAACGTTCTACCGATGAATAAAGTGCAGAAAAGCAAAGTGAATCCTATGAATGATTTAGGATTCTGAAAAAACGCCTCAATATGTGTCAGGACTAAAAAATTGCCTAGAAGCTGCCTCGCTAAAGGAATCGATTTTCGTTGACGTTGAAATTAGTTTTAACGAGGAGGAAAGCTTAAGCTAGGAAAACGAACCTCACCTTCTTTGTTGGCACTGCTTTTGATTTCCGTAGCCTTTGGAGGTGCTGAAGGCTTCTGTATGGCTGAAACGAGAATTTACTGTAAACAAATCTTTTCCTTTGAAAATATATAGTGTAGTATAGTAATAGTCAAGATTTTTGTAAAAACTGTCATTTGAAACCAAAAACTCGAAATTTTTAAAGAATTAAATTTCTTATGATGTATATATATCATAAGAAAAAATGAATGATAAATTCCACTAAATACGGGATTTACAGCGAAATGCTTACAGTAAAGTCGAATGGAACCTTCGGTTTCGCCGAGGGAGTTTTTGCTGATGCACCGGTAGTTGCCAAAGTCTCCGTTTTGCAAATTTCGTATGGTGAGCTTCATCTCGGTTCTGTAACTGTTTTCCTCGATATCGGTTGTATATTTTTCGTTGGTGAGGACCATCGTGCTATTAAACATCCAATAGCTGATTGCTCTTGGATATGCCTCTGTGTTGCAATCGATCGTTACATTTGTTCCAACCGGTGCTCCCACCAGTTGATTTGGCACCCAGATCATTGGCGAAACTTTAAACAGAAAGAAAGCAGGACTTGAAACATTGTATAATAATATAACACACTTTGTATATATTTGGAAATTTAAAACATTTTAGGCCCTAAAAAAAGTACAGAGCATTTTTTAGAAATCATGCATTATATGAGAGAGTATTGTTATATATTTTATTGTAGAAGTTAATAGCACTCGATATGCTTAACGTAACCCACATTTGAAATCAGAGGTCAGAGTATTGCACTAATTAATATAATCGAAAACTCGATCAACCTTTATTTAGATATGAGGAAGATACCCGTAAAAATGGATCAACTTGATTATTTATGTTTCGCTTTCGGAGATTTTACTCCGGCTATTTTGAGGAAGAATCAATAACGAGTGAAAAAATGTAAATATAAAGAAGTAGAACTAAAAATATTGATATACATTTAATTTTTTAAGCTCGAATCTGGAAAAGAATAACCAGTTAAGTGGAAAAAGTAGTATTTGGTCAGACATCGGGATTTGAATAGATTTCATTGATTATAAAAAGATGTCAAGGGATTTCAAAATAAGATTTCATCGATTTCTATTTATTAATTTCTCGAAATCGATAATAATTTATTAGAACATTGTGATAATCCAAAATTATCCAAAACATTTTAAAACACAAAAAATGCTTCCCTTGGAATTTTTAGAAATGCTTTAAAATATTTTAAACTTGCATTAAAATTTATCGTACTCTCAATAACAAAAAGTGAAACTCGACTGATAATACTGGTTAATAATAATAATAATAATAATAATAATAATAATAATAATAATAATAATAATTACCAGTAGTAAAAATTAGAGGCGGAAAATATGAGAAATCTGAAATATTATGAAATATGAAACAATGATACCAATATACCAATTCGAAATTACTGATTGAAAATTAATCTATCCATCATCGCTTTGATGCATACAAATTTATATTGGAAATAATACTAACAAATGTTTCTCGTTAAATTAATCCTTGGCCGGGAATTTACATCGTAAATTTACATCCGGAGGGTCGCTAACTTGAATCTTGTTTATCTGCATTTATTTCGGCGACAGTTAATAGTTGCTGGGCTGGTGTGCAAGGGGATGAGAGGGTGATGCAAAGGGGTGATGAAACTGACCCAGTGGAGGAGAATTGAGAGAAGTATGCGTTAATTAGGGGTCAGTATGCGGTAATCTGCGGATTTGCGGCAAGCCTGCCGCATGCCATCGTGTTGATATAGATCTATAAAGGGATATTATAGTGTGGAGAAAGAAAGTGCTGCCCGTTAATCCACCGGAAATAACGAAAGAATTTTACATTGATCAACGTTGAAATTGGAGATTTAATTTAAGCAGCACTAATTGATGATTTTCCTAATTTAGGCGCTAATGAGAGCCGAATCAGGTCCCAAATACATAGACTCGTGAAAAGTCTTATAGGAATTTTCATAGGAAACGTTGCCTACAAAATAAATGTGCGAATCTCCCATAGGATAAGGATTATAATTCATAGCATGACAATCGAACGAGTGACTTGACTTTTTACTCCCGTGCGATGGAAAGGTAGAAAACGATTTATAAACCAGGCGAACGGAAAAGATCGGAAAGAAATTGTCCACTCCCTGCAGACGGCCGAGAAGTGCCGCCGAGGAAAAAAGGAAAAACTGGACTCCCTCTTTGATAGCAAGCCGCTGTATTGTTTAAATTTCATTCCTCCAGTGTGTGTACACGGCTTGATAGTGGTAGATTGGCGTTGCATGTATTGCTGAGGAAAACCCCAGGGAAATACAGAGAGCCGCACAAGCGCCCCAACGGCCCTGGTCATTTTTCCCTTTTATGCGTTCCATTCGTTCGTGTCACTTCGTATGCTTCCAACCACTATATATAACTGTATGCGTGTCGGCATAGAGGTGAGTATATATATATATATATATATACAGGACGATAACGAATTAAGTTTCTCTGCCCCTTAGGAATTCAAAAACAAATTTTAAAAATGATTTTACATCCCCAGATCTCCTGAAGAGATAATTGCATCATGCACTGTAATATTTCTTTTACTCAACATCCTGTCCAGAAATTTTATCTTAAAAAAGAGACGAGATGTTTATGTCGAGATTATTTATATCGAATACATTGTTGTCGAAATCCTGATTGGTTTAGAAACTGCGCGAATTTGAATAAGCGAATTTGAAAATTATCTTCAGATTATTTTTGAAATTGCATACAATTTTAAATAATGTTCGGAGATTTAACGATATATCATAGTTAAGTTTTTTTATTTTAAGTTATTTTAAAGACTTAAGGGATTGCAAGGCATTTACGGGATTTCAAGGGGTTTCATAAGACTTCCATGTGATTTTAAGTAATTTTATGGGATTTGATGATGTTTTGGGAGATTCTTAGTAATTTTAAGCGACTTTAAGATATTTTATGAGATATTAAGTAATTTTAAGGACATTTTAAAGGATTTGGTGAGATTGTATTGGATTTTCAAGATTTTTAACGAATTTAACGAAATTCCATATAATTTTGAGTATTTTTCAGAGATATAAGTTTTTTTTCATGGAATTTTGAGTAATTTTAAGAAATATCAATTGATTTTACGAAATTTAAAGGAATTTCACAAGATTTCATAGGATTTTAAGTAGTTTTTTTTTAGTTATAACAATAGGTTGTGGAATTTTATGGAACAAAAATAAGGAATATCAAAGATTTTATAGGATTTTGAAATTTATCGACATTTATTTCCAAAAATTTTAAAGGATTTGGTGAGATTATATTGGATTTTCAGGAATTTCAATGGATTTCGTAATAATTCATGGGATTTTAAGTAATTTTATGGGATTTGATGATATTTTGGGAAATTCTAAGTAATTTTAACAAATACGAATTAATTTCTCGAAATTTATAAAGGAATTTCATAAGATTTCATAAGGTTTTCAGTCATTTTAAGGATTATAACGATACCCAGTGGGCAAAAAATTGGAACACGTTAAGTCATCTTTAATCAAAATCTGATAAAATTGATTCCATGTTGTACGATGGCACCAATCCGAGTAATAACCAAAAAAAGCATTGCTTAATTTCGGTGATCGGACGAGAAGCCTTAAACATTTTATGCATCCAACTGGACACATTAACGAATATTTAAACCTGAAAGTAGATTTAAAAATCCCACTGGGTAGGTTGTGGAATTTTGAGGAATTTTATGGAACATCAAGGAATATCAAGTGATTTTATGATTTCAGGTAATTTAAAGTATTTATCGAGATTTCATGGGATTTTAAATAATTTTAAAGAATTTAACGATATTTTGTGTAATTTTGAGTAATTTTGGAATCTTTAAAGCTGTTTCAAGGATTTTCACCAAGTTTTATTGGATTTTAAAATATTTTAAGAGATATTAAATAGTTTTAAGGACTTTTAAGGGATTCAAGGAATTTTACGGGATTTCATTGAACTTTAAATACTTGTAAGATTTTTTGCAGGATATTAACTTGTTTTGATGACTTTCCATGAATTTTACGAAATTTTTAAAGATAAAGTCATTTTCAGGAAAGAATTAAAAAATTGTATATTTCAAGAATTAAAAATTCTACAATATTTTTTCTAATAGCAAAAGGTGAGCAAAAACGAGAAATTAATATAGTTAGTTTAATTATTAATTATTATCATAATTGCTAATTTTTAAAAAAGAAGGTAGAGTAGGTATTTGAAAAAGACGTTTGGAAAAGTAGTTTGGAAAATAGATTTGGAGAAGGGGTTTGAAAAAAGAGAATTAAAAAAGTGGATTTAGATAAGAAACAGAAAAGGGGCTTTGGTTAAATATTTATTTAACATTCAACAATCCGCGATGAATTGAGACATTTGGAAATATTTTCAATAAAAAATTATTGCTATTAATGACAATAAAGCACTATCGTTTGTTTGTTCAGATTAAAGCTCCTCTGTTTCCGCTTGTCATATCGCGTGCTTTTGTCTTGCGTGAGTGTTGATGTTACCGTGACAGTTTATTTGTATTTGTGTCAGTTCGTTCACTAACTATGTTATTTTAGTCACATTATACGGGTATTATAAATAATTTAACAGATTTCTGAAGATTTTGAAGTATTTAACGGGAATTATGCCAGAAAAATATTAAACTAATCGTAAAATCTTCTTGAATAATTTAATATTGAAATTAATGGTAAAAAAAAATAACAGAAAGGAATCCCACCCGTGAAATAGAACATTAATTATCAATAAACTGGTTTTTCGATTTTAAAGTGTTGCAGTTTGAAAACATTTCATTCACTCAATTCACTTTTTATTTTTAAAACTCTCCAATAATTTCTACTTTGCTGAAGAGAATTTCAAAAGCCGAATATTTTAATACGTTGCAAAGTTCTTCTTTGCAGGGGATAAATAAATTAATATATGTTGGGCAAAAGTTGTGGAATGCGATTTAATAAGTATTACTCACATTCAACATCTACTGTGATCCTCTTGCTGACTGTTGGGGGAACACCATTGGTAGCGATGCAAAGGTAAGCTCCCATCTCGGCTCGCGTAATTTTAGTGAAGTTCAGCTGTTCACCGTCGTACACTGGCACTGAAAACCAACAGAAATTAATTGAGCCCGCTGCATCATGGAGAGTGCAAATATGTGTGTATAATACACTGCCAATTCTACAAGCATTCCTGCATTTGCATGTTATACGAAGGTACATGTACAATTCGGCATAATCGGACAAATGGATCGACATTTTCAGAAATAAGCTGCCCACATTCCGAATTTTCGAGCCATTTCATTTTAATCAGGAATGTTTTACTATAATTAAATTCAAACAACATATATGAAATTAATTTAATGGATTCATAAAATTTTATCTCTTTTTATAGATACACATATTACACGAAAAGTATAATTGTGTTACAAATGGAACTTTCAATCCTCCGCTTTTAGCATTAAATAAAAATTAGGATATCTTTTTGTGGAATGGCAGATCTGTGTATTGATCACCTGAAAGCTGCAAGTTCAACGTTTTTTGTGATAATTTAGATATAGAATAATCTTACGAGATGGATAGGAAAAAATTTCAGCATATATATAAAAATATATATATGAATAAAAAAAAAAACAATTTGTTCAGATTTCATCTTCTGAACAGATTATATTTATAAAATGTACTTCGAATTAAAAAAATTCTCACACTATAGCATCTTTAAAACCTTATAAAAAATATATGATGCTATTCTCTTAAGCAAAGCTATAGAGCGTAAAGCACGTTTTCCAAAAAAATAGTCAAATGCAAATATAACCGTTTTTATATTTTGTATACTTAATAATTGTCATTTTCTAAAAAAATTAATGATTTAACTACACCAAATTTGTGAATTGTTATTTTTTTAACGAACTTCAAAACACGAACGTATAACTTATTTGTGCGTTCGAAACACAATTTTAAAGTTTTCTGTTTGTAATTTTATGCAGAATTTTTTATTTCGAAACAAATAAATCTTGAAAGTATCGAATTTCTCTAATGAAATGATCTCGTGAAATTTTTTTATGATATTTTGCTTGAAGGGACTTAACTCTAATTTAAGGAGTTCAACCCTAACTTTTTCTCTCCGAGTCATAAAATTTTACTCATTTCAGGCGTTTCTTTCAACACGCCTATAAAAAAAACTATGTAAGTTGCGATCCAAGCATTTTACTTGAAGGTTCATCTAAAAATAGTACTGAAAATTATTATTAAAAATGTATTAGCAAAAATATCCTTCATATAAAAACTCAAAATTGTCATAGTAAAGATTTCCTAAAAAGTATTATTAGTTTCCATCATAAAAGTATTTAGTAATTATCTATTCTAAAAAAATGATTGAGTCGAAGTCGAAATATCGTAACGCCTATTCCACACTCCTGATTCGTCGTGTAAGTTATACACGTGAATTTAATTTGAAATTTTGAATTTGTTTTCGTTAATAATTATTTTGTCACGAGTCTAAACTTGAAATACATTGAAAATCTAGGAATTTTAAGGGAATTTTATGGAATTTTTAAAGATTTCATGTGAGATAATGGGATTTTAAATGTTATCGTAGAATTTTAAAGAATTTCAAAAAGTTTCTGGGAATTTTTAGAATTTTTCACGACTTTGATAAGATTTCAATTGGACTTCAAGGTACTGTTATGACTTTTAAAATATGTATTTTTGTGGGATTTAAATGAGAAATTTAAAACTTTACAGGGAATTTTATTGAGGAATTTCACAAGCTTTTTAGGATTTTCAAAAGATTTTGTAGAATTTACGAAGATTTCGAAAGTTTTCATCAAATTTTAAGGGTTTCCAAAAAAAATTTCTAATTTATAAAAGATTTTGTAATATTTTTAAGGATTTCATGGAATTTGATGAAGTCTTTAATGATTTTAAGATATTTTAAGAGTTGAGAAATTTTCAGAGGCTGCTAAAATTTTTTAGAGATTTCCACTAATTTTAACATAGATTTCAAGAGATTAACGATTTAAAAGGTTTTTATGTGCATTTTTAACGATTTTTAAGTGACTTCTACGAAATTCAAGAGATATTTTGGATATTCAAACGATTTTGTGAAATTCTATGGGATTTTAGGATATTTCGTGAAATTTTAAGGGATTCTAAAAGCTTTGTAAGAGTTTTATGAGGTTTTAAAGAATTTGAAATATTATTCTGAAATTTTATAAGATTTCTAATAATTTTCAGTGATTTCAAGAGATTTTTCTGATGTTTTAATAATTCTGTGACAATTTTAAAGGATTTCATGGCATTTGATAAGATTGCAAGGAATTTTTAGTGATTTCCATGAATTTTAAACTGGTTTCCAGAAGATTTATGAGTTTGAAAATTTGTCTGGAATTTAATAAGATTTCTCCTACTTTTAATGGATTTTAAAGGATATGGGATTTAAATTGTTATTGTTGAATTTAAAAGAATCTCAAGAAGTTTCTGAAAATTTTAAGAGATTTTCACGAAGTTTAACATAGATTTTAAGAGATTAGAGAAATAAAATATAATAAATTATATAATATTTAAAAAGAAGATAAATGCGTTCGTTCTTGTACAGAAAATACATTTTGATGGCATATACGATTGAATTCGTGTTATTAATGACAAGGATGGGTTCTCTTATTATTCGGGAAGTTTAAATCGACAGCGAAATGGCAAACATTCTTATTACAGGATTGCATGATCGCTATTTTAAAAGCATTATATGGAGAAGTTACTTCAAATATAAATCGACTTCGTGTGCTACGTTGCATCAACTTCAGCGGACAATTTACGGCAGAACTTCCGGTGCTCGTGCTGCAGTCTCGAAAGCAAGCAAGAACGATTGTAATGTGCGTTCGGAAAGCACGGGAGCCCATAAAATGGTGAAAGAGAAGAAAGAGGGGAAATAGAGAGAAAGATGGAGCAGGTACATTTACTACTACTATAAGGAGTATTTAAGATCTTTTTAGAACGTTTACCACCGAGAGAAAAAAGTGGAACAATTGAATAAGAATTAATAATAGGAGAAATGTAGATTAATTAACAGAAATAAGTTTACTTAAAGAAATTTTCTATTAATGAAGAAAATATTAATTAGCGATTGATGAATAATATGAAACGAGCTAGTAAATATTCGGGAAATTAAAAGTGATGAATATATAACAGGGGAGAGGTGCTCACAGTTGTTCGGTGTACATAGAAAATCAAAAGAAATATCTAGAAAACTATTAATTAAAATATGTTTTAATTACGAATTATCTATGACTTTATTGCATAAGCATTTTTTAGAAAAGTTACATTGCAGACCTTTGCGTATTTTTTTTTAATGAAATATATTTTTGACACATTGCAATGATTTTCTTCAGAAAAATAACAGAACTTTTAAAAAGTTTTCCACTTGTGTACTTACATTTTGTTATCATTATATTCATCCTCTTTGATGGAAACATTGGGTTTAAACGTAGATTTTAAATAATATATCAAGATTTAGTGAACGAAGTTCCGGGTTCACAGATAATCACTAAGAGTCTGTTTTGACAATACATGGAGAGAAATAGATATTAACTGTTAATATCTAGATATTTAGATTTAATATTCGAGATATGAAATTTAAATATCTAAGATATTAAAATTAGGAGGAGAAATTTAAAAACCTATAATATCTTGGATATTAAGGTTTAATATCCTTGATAATACATTCAAAAATCTCAGATATTATAAAATTATATATCTAGAATACTACTGCTATAGGTTAGCAGTACTATTAATAATAATGTAAATAATAATATTATATATTAAATATTTATTTTGGTTGACATTACATCGATAGATCATTTAAAATGACTAATTCAGATTAAGAGCAAATCTATTTGCTAAGCAAACTGATTTCTTTTAGTTTGAACTACTTCGTAAGTGAAAAAAATGTTCACAGTATGATGCGAAAATCTGCATATATATGTTAAATAAAAATTCACAAATAAAAAAAACGCTAAATGCGATCAATGACTGCATTTATGTTCGCGCAGTACGTGCATGCGCAATTGTTTAATATCTGAGATATTAAATTTTAATATCTTAATTTATTAGAACATTAATATCTTCTGTTATTAAAACGTAATATCTCTAAAAAGTCGATATATTACTCTATAATATCTAGATATTATGTGATAATATTCAGATTTTCAATATTCAGTTCTTAATATCCAGTTTTCTCCGTGTATCGAGGTTAACATTGTCAAAAACCACGAGGGTTTTTTTTCTGATAGTTGACAGCTTGACAGTACATAAAAGATACACTCAACTTCCCCAATAGTAATGTTCCCAATAGTAAACAGAATATTTCACAATGAACACTTGATAACTACTGCACATGCGTTGCGATCGGCATCTGATTGGCTGTATTTGTATTTGATGTGACGCATGCGCAATTGATGTGAAATTTGAGGAAAGGAATTTTTTTACTATTGGGAACGACTCTGAAATCAGTTTTTAGGCTGAATTTCAGTCTTAAGTCAGTTTTTAGTCTTGTTTTAAGACTAAGAAGTCTTGTTTTTAGATTTCTTAGTCTTCAAACAAGACTAAAAACTGACTTAAGACTGAAATTCAGCCTAAAATGTGATTTCAGTTGTAAACACTTTCAGTCCTTGTTTTTTCTGTGAAATAATTAAACTTATCAACGAGTAAAAGTAAGTCAAAAGCTTTATTTATTGAATATAATGAGTGATTATCTGTGTCCTCTGGTAGGTACAATGATGTTCAAAGGACACATTTTATAAATTGTTGATTTTTTCAAAAATGCTTAATCAAGGGGGTTTTATCTTTCCAGTTTTAAACACAGGAAAGATTAGACTTCAAATCTATGTATATATCTTATTCAAGTAATTTTAAGCAGATCACCTATAAAGTTGGAAGCTTTTCTGACTCCCTGTGGGCACCTCTCCCCTATATAGTGATCGATTCAGTGATGAGAAATATGACAAAAATCCGCAACATTCCTGTACATTAATATACGAGACGATAGACGAAAGGAAATGTGATCGGGCACGCGAGTTTATTGAAAACCGATACGTCTACGATCAAAAGCTCGTTACCGTATTATTGCCGGGCTATCAAGGGTACGAATCGCCTGCAAGCAAATATCTACGAAAATGCTCGTCTCGCCGGAATTGAATGTCTACGGTGGATAGTTACTTTCAATCATTCTCGAGTCCTCATTGCGAAACGATGAAAGATATTTCAATGTGCCGTCTTAGATAAGTTTCTCCTCTCGGAACTTCTTCGTCTTTAACGGAAATTTAACGAAATGCAGTGCCAAATTTCAAAAATACAAATTTCCAGTAATGGAAGTCGGATTGACTTGATTCCTCCGATTACTTCTGCAGAATTCAAAAATCACAGGAACAGTAATTGTTTTTCTGTCATTCTTTTTCTTAATTCTTTTTTTCTTTTTTTTTTTACATTTTTAAATTACGTTTATCATTTTTTTCGATGATATTTAAATGATTTTGGAAACGAGAAAGTTCCAGATATGGAAGTTTGATAAGTTTGAATACTATAGTATTCTAGAGGTGTTCCCATGTACTAGACAGTAAACTGGTACTTAGCTTAACTTTGGACACTAACGTGCATTACGTCAAGTTAAAATCGAGTTTATAATAGTACGATAATGTCTCTCTGCTTATTGTTGTAGTGACGAAACTAAAGGACAACTTTTAATTACCAACAAGTTTCTCACAATTAGTATATTAACACATGGATACTTATTCAATCTCGACAGGATTTCATGATTTTTTTCTTTCATTTTAAATCATTTCAACTGAATTTCGTACAAATTTATGACTCATTTCCTCATTGAGAAATAACAGGAGATATTTTAACACATTGCACTAAGAGTTTCAATAGCTTTTAGAGAATTTCAAGAATTTTACGAGATTAGAAGAAAATCAATAGAAATTGAAATTCAAGATATTTTAATAGATTTGAGGGGGTTTCAAAACATTTCTAAAGATGTCAAATAATTACAAAGAAATTTAATTCTAGTTAATCGATAATAGTGACTGACAGTAACGCAGAGTGAGTGTTTTTTGATTCCTTTAATTAGAACTGGTTTCTTACTTCGCTTTATGAATAAAGTATCAAATTTTATTAATACTAGCTATTATATATGATCCGCACGATTAATTTCTCGTTTCTGCACGCACCTTTTGCTAGTAGAAAACATAATGTAGAATTTTGAATTCTTGAAATATAATTTGGTGAAATTTCTGTAAATTTTGTAAATTCACTTGATATTTCTTAAAATTACTCAAAATACCATTAAATCTGATTAAATCTCTTAGAATTCCTGAAAATGCACTGCAATTTCGTAAAATCCTTTGAATTCATTAGAAGTCTTTTATAATTAATTAATAATCCATACTATATCTTAAAATTCTTTCAAATTTCATAAAAATAAGTTGATATTCCTTGATGTTCCTTAAAATTCATTAAAACTCCACAACCTATTGTTACAACTCTTAAAATTACTTAAAATACTCAAAATCGCATAAAGATTCATTATATCTCTTAAAATTAATCAAAATTCTTTGAAATTCTTGAAATTTCTTAAAATTCCATGAAATCCCGTAAAATCCCTTGAATCCTTTAAAAGTCCCTAAAACTATTTAATATCCCTTAAAATGTTTTAAAATCCAAAAAAACGTCGTGAAAATTCTTGAAAGAGCTTCCAAAATTACTTAAAATTACACAAAATATCGTTAAATCCTTTAAAATTATTTTAAACCCCATGAAATATCAAAAAATAATTTAAATTACCTGAAATCGTAAAATCATTTGATAATCCTTGATGCTCCCTAAAATTCTTTAAAATTCTACAACCTATCGTTATAATCCTTAAAATGACTAAAAATCCCATGAAATCTTATGAAATTCCTTGAAATTCCTGAAAATCCAATATAATCTCACTAAGATTATAATTTCTGGAAATAAATGTCCATAAATGTCAAAATCCCATAAAATCTTTGATATTCCTTGTTGTTCCAAAAAATGCCTTAAAATTCCACAATCTATCGTTATAACTCAAAAAACTACTTTAAATCCTGAGAAATCTTATGAAATTCCTTTAAATTTCGTAAAATCAATTGATATTTATTAAAATTACTCAAAATCCCATGAAGTAACATTATATCTCTAAAAAATACTTAAAATTCCATGGAATTTCGTTAAATTCGTTAAAATTCTGGAAAATCCAATACAATCTCACCAAATCATTTAGAATGTCCTTAAAATTACTTAATATCACATAAACTATCTTAAAGTCGCTTAAAATTACTTAGAATCTCCCAAAATATCATCATATCTCATAAAAATACTTAAAATCCCATTAAATCTTATGAAATTTCTTGAAACTCGTGAAAATCCAACATAATTTTATCTTATCCTTTAAAATTTCTGGAAATAAATGTCCATAAATGTCAAAATTCTATAAAATCTTTGATATTCCTTGTTGTTCCAAAAAATTTCTTAAAATTCCACAACCTATCATTTTAACTCTAAAAATTACTTAAAACCCTGTGAAAGCTTATGAAATTCCTTTGAATTTCGCAAAATTAATTGATATTTCTTGAAATTACTCAAAATCCCTCATTATATAAAGTCTCATTATATATCTTAAAAATACTCAAAATTCCATGGAATTTCGTTAAATTCGTTAAAATTCTGGAAAATCCAATACAATCTCACCAAATCCTTTAAAATGTCCTTAAAATTACTTAATATCTCATAAACTATCTTAAAGTCGCTTAAAATTACTTAGAATCTCACAAAATATCATAAAAATACTTAAAATCCCATTAAATCTTATGAAATTCCTTGAAACTCGTGAAAATCCAACATAATTTTATCTTATCCTTTAAAGTTTCTGGAACTAAATGTTTTTAAAATTACATAAAATATCTTAAAGTCGTTTAGAATTACTTAGAATCTCCTAAAATAAAATCAAATCCCATACAAATTCTGAAAATCCCATGAAATTTTATGAAATTCCTTGAAATAACTTAATATCCTATGAAATATCGTGAAATCTCTGAAAATAATTAAAAATATCATGCAATTTCATAAAATTGCTCGAAATACCGTGATATCACTTAATATTTCTAAAATCTAAATAAATTTCGTAAAACGCTTTTAAATTCTTTAAAATTTGTATTAAAATTTGTATTAAAAGTCATTGTTCGTTTATCTAATTTTGAATGCCAGAAAGGAAATTTTTCTGAGAAACCGGGGAAATTTCAAGTAGATTTTTAATATGTACAAGCATATCTTTGTATCAGTATAGGAAAACTGTTGTATTGCGTCAAAAGAAAATAGTTATGAGTTTCAATACCCGACATATCAAACATAAAATCCGTACCGGGTTTCAATAGTTCATTATATAGAATGATATCGAACATATCTATATGTATATAATATATA